>SMDT01000950.1:0-122445 GCA_005392925.1 Aquilaria sinensis | reverse complement strand
TACATGGATCCTGTACACCTCAAACTTTAGCTCTAACCAGGTCGGTTTAAATCCTCAAAGGCAGCTCAAGAGTGAGGTGAGTTACTTGTAAATTATATGCTGCTCATTATAGATAATATTGATGACTGTTATGCATATAATAACAAACGTTTACAAAAATAACCTTGAACAAGATTGTGATTTCTCCAAACTTGGAGAACCGTTTCTCTCTAAGTTAATTACGTTAGGTCATTAATAATAAGGTAAAAAGAGCAAAATTGCCACTAATATTTAAGCCTTACTGAATTTGGTTCGTTTAGTTTTTGTAGGTAACATATACTGCTATATGTTTTTGTTCGGGAGGAAGTTGATTTTGGTGAGTGAGATTTTGGTGTCGTGTTCGCTGAAAGTAGCTCAATCACTTGAGGTAACAGCCCAAGATCTGCCTAATAAGATTCAAGACATAAGAAATTTAAGGATGAAAATTTTCTTATCTGCTCCAGGGCCTCTGTTCTTGTAGAACCGTCCATGGGAATGAAGAAAGATGGAAAATTAATTTGTGTTCAGTGGTGATATTTAAAAATGAGTTAGTAGTGGTTATTTTCATTTATAGTGATTATTTGCTTAATCTTATGCTACCAATTGAAACTTCACACTTAACAAAAGAGTAATAGTATTTTATATATCTATAGCTATAGAGCCTTTGATACTATATACTCCTCCTCTCTACCTTTTTTCTTTTTGACAAACCCCTTCCTATTTTTTTTATTTCTTTTTTTTTCGCGGCTTTTTCTTCTTTGCCTTTCTATGGGCAAAAAATCATAAAAACTTAATTACTGTATTAAAAATTTTTGTTCAGTGATTATTAATTAGATATGGTATTAGCTTTCAAAAAACATTAGTTTTAGACAAAGAATCAGCAAAACTAAAAATAATGGATACTTTCTTTTAATGGCACATTAAAAAACCATTTTGTGTTTGTGAAAAAGTTCCATGAAATCTAAACTTTATACAATTAAGTCATGATTGTAGGGCCTTCGTGTTAGCATATGGAGTGAGCACTAGGAAAGTTTTAAAACTTCTATAGAAAATTGATAAGTTTTATTATTGAACTAGATAAACCATAAATTAGGACTAAAAATGCTCTTCATGCTTTTATACTAGGCCATCCCTTTATACTTATGGGTAGTCCCATGATCATATAATTCAGCTGTCTTCTGCTTTTATTTCTTGTAAATTTATTCATATTTTTAGAACTGCAAACTCGGTTGCTCATAACCTTGTATTATTGTCAGGGGGATTATCTAGTCGGGTGGAATGGGGACATTCTTTTCCTGTTCATTTGACTGAAGTCCTTTTGGTCTGACTGTTAATGAAGCTACTTAGCACAATTTCGGGAAAAAAAATGTTCTTTTTCCAAATCTCTTGCATCCACTAATAAATATTCATCAACTCGGAAAAATGTAGCACTAGTAAGATTCAGTTGGAACCTGAGGTCAAAGGTTCAAATCCGACAATTTTCCAGCATAAAAATTATCATTTGGCCCACGACGGCCACCAAACGGATGAGGATCAATCGGCATTGAGCTAGGACACCACTTGGTAATTAAAAAAAAAAAAAGGAAGAAAAACCTCTCATTACCAGACTCTTATTCAATCTGCATCAAAGGTTGGAGGAAGTAATACATATTCATCGTTTATGCAAAAGACGTATCACAAAACTAAAAGAGTTAATTAACTTCCTTCTTGTAATTTCTTAAAATTCTTTCCTAAAGTATCAAAGATAAGTATGTTAACCTTAAAATTTTTAAATATTGATTTGAGTATTAGAGAAATTATAATGTGCAATTATTTATATGAAAAGAGTATGAACATCGTACATAACTCGTGTTTGGGGCCATAGCATCAGATATTCAGAATACAAAGCTATGCCCTGCCATAAAATTAAAAGCATTTGCGGTTCATCGTCTGACGACTCAGAAGCTAAAAGCTGAAAAATAAATAAATAAGGGAACACCAAAAATGGAACAAGTTCTTTGCTGACACAATGCCATAAAAGTACGAAATTTTGATCTTGCGTTTGAGGATCAAGGTCCAGACAGAGAGTATCAATAGATCGATAGATAACATGCTTTATATACAGGCATCCAGTCCAGTTGGATTAAATCAATTATCAGATAAAGATACTACTGTGAGGAAGTAGTGACAGCAGCAACGGTTGATACCATCGAGTCTACTCCACAAACATTGCGACCCCTGCAGATCTTGTAGTAGCCACTCTCCCCCCAGCTTTCTCCCCAAGAGTTCTTGATCATCCAGTATGGCTTGTCCTTCATCCGCACAGGAGCATAGCCAGCAGCACCATAGCCAACCAACAGTACCCCGTGATCAAGCCGCTTTGAGCAAATGTAAGGGCATGATACTCCCCCAATGTATGTCTGCATGAACACAGCATTGATAGCCACTGCATTCAAGGAACATGTAGCTTTATCAGAATCATAAAATTGCCTTCAGATTCAACTTTTAGCCATTAAGTTAGTGAATGAAAAGAAACTATAATAATTATGAACAAAAAAATCAAAGAGAAACAACTTAGCAACGTGATCAAGAAATCTTCATTTATAATTTAAAAATCAGCACCAGCACACCGTAGGTCCAGGATAGTCAGACAAGAAAGGATTATCTTCCCTCCTTTCTGAATGATTTGGGTAGAGGACTACCCTTGCTAGTATTGCTCAACACAAGACCTATATCAATTTGTAAAGTTTCAACTACATGGTTCCATGTTATTACCTGCAAGAGGCCCATTCTTGACAAGATTAGCAGCAATTTGATCTTCATCTAGAGACACAACACTGAAGTTGGCCACAGATGCGGCTATCTTTGACTTATCAAATTTGCAAGCCCCACGATCGGTCCCAGTGTATGGATAGTCTTCCTCTCGCATAAGGCCACCAGCTTTAAGGGTGTATTCAAAAGCACTATTCATAAGCCCACCGTTGCATCCAGAATCACATGAACCTGGCTCTTCAGGATCACACTGAAAATGGAATGGTTGTCAAAAAATTGAGTTCAAAAACCAAAAGAAGAACACAATCTTCATCAGCTGAAAGTGGCTGCACACATGAAAACATAAGCAGCAGCTACACTTCCATTTTCACCCCTTTCAGTAGATAGCACATGTTGGCCAGCACATTTTTGTGCTCACAGAAGCCACTCAGGAAACAGAAATAGATCTCAAGTTAAAGTAACTGGGTTTCTCATTCCATTCTCAGACAACAGTGTAAATTAAAGTAACTGGGTTTCTCATTCCATTCTCAGACAACAGTGTAAATTTTCTTCCACGTGTTCTGCGCTCATACTGCAGGAAACATGCGATGACTAACAATTCAAATTATCTAAGTTCCTTCCCCTATACCGCAACTGCAGTCCTAAAATATCTTACTTCACAAAAGCATGCACAAGGACAGGAAAAGTATACTACTATCTCCACTTGGCAAACAAAAAAAGCATGTAGAATTGAAATCTCAATAATCCATAATCAACAAAGCAGATTGTGCAATCAGACACTTGTGTTGGACAAGAGAAAGAATTGGTTGCATTTGCACAAAAGGAGATCAAACTTATTAGACACTACTACCATTTACAAGGAAGCGAGAGTGCAGCTCGTAAATAGTGATGCACGACGTTCAACAGAAAGAAAACCCAGAGCAGCAAGTAACAAGTCAAACCTCATGGTCGCAGTCCACAAGCTGTTGTTCACTGAGGCTAACCAGTTCCCCAGTCGCAAGGAAGTGAGCACCTTCCAAGGCTCCCGTCGTGCTGAAAGACCAGCATGATCCACACGATCCCTAGTCCACAAATTCAACACACTCGTATTAGGTTAAGCGACAAGACGACATACGAAACCCCAATAAATAAAAAAAAGCAAAATGTAGCACTTAGCTAGCACTCCACAAATTTTACTGTTTTCATGGTCTCTTGACAATTAAGAAACACTAATCGAATAAACAACGAGCATGCTCAACGATTGGCCTTGATGTGACCAAAGACAAAAACTGACAGCTCCCCGTTGCATTTTAGACCTAAATATCACGGATATGGAACAGATTATAGCACCCGCATCCAGAACCAATGTAACATGGGGAAGAAAAACGGAAGTACCTGATTTTTGACAGGAGACACCGCTCCCTTCTCCCTCCAATCAAAATCCTCAGGCAAGCGATCCGTAGGCAAGATCGGTGCCTGATTAGCGTCCTTAGGAAGCCTCAATTTCCTCAACCCCAAAACAGTCTTCTTGAACTCTTTAGGAGACAAATCGGAGAACTGAGTAACGCCGTGACGCGCCGACGGGTCGAGCTTCTGGTGACGCGCCGCTCGTAGGAGATTCGCCTTGAAGACCTTGAACCTGTGATCGTGCTCCTCCTGCGACGGGTACGACTTGCCGAAGCGCCTCTTGAAGAGCAAGAAGTGGTGCTCGGCGTTCAGAAGCTGCTGCAGCGGCTCCTCCGCCTCAGCCGCACCGTCCGTCACCTGCCGGATCAACTGTTCACCGTCGAAGACCTCTGCCGAGATCGAGGCAACGACGAGGAGGGAGAGAAGGCCGAGGAGGGAGAGAACAACTCGATCCATGGGAGATCATGGAAGCAGAAGGTGAAGAGAAGACTGATTATATAGAATCTGCAAAAGAGCTAACAGTCAATGAGGGTAGTTTCGGGATTTCAGAATGTTGCGCGGGTAACGGAAACTAATACCCAATCAAAATGCGATACGTGTTGAATGTGGAGTGTAGTGCGGGGCACTGCGCTAAGGCTTGAATGGTAGGTCGCCTGCGGGATAAAATTCGTATATTGTATTCTAACTTTCAAAATTGTACTAAAGTAGTCCATTATTTTAATTAGTGTCATTCGAAAGTCCCTTAGCTAATTTCTCACATCTTATTCAAGTAGCTTCCATCAATTTATTCATGGCCTAAAGGCACTTTTGGTCCCCAAACTCATATGAACTAGACACCTAACCCTCTCAACTTGAACTTGGTTCAACTCGCCCCCTAAACTTGGGAAAATGGGACACTTTAGCCTTTTTAACCCATGTGCACATCACATGGTGTAGTTGTCCTTAACGCCACTTGCTCTTAACAACTTTTTCGATGCTAGTGCCAATCAATGACTTAGCCCAATGAACCCAGTGGCTTGATTTGGTGTGAGTCTAACCTCGGGAAGGCAAGTTGTAGTGTTGTTTAGGCCGATCAGATGGCAGAATTGACATATGAGAGCTAGGTAGCATTTGTACTGTGTTCTCCGATCATCCACTGGTTGGATTTTGTTTCACATAGAGCAAATTGAAGATGGATGTGGTGAAGATTCATTGGCCACCAAAAACCCTATGGCGCCACCACCTCCTTCGCCACCTGGGACTAAGATGATCTATTGGGCTCCAATATCTCCTTCACCTTCAATGATTTGGCATTACCCTTCCTATTGGTGCATTTGGAATCCAGTGCTCAAATTTTGAATAGGTGCAAAAACGGGATCTGACATTAACTTGCTTCAATTTTTCGACGGGGTGAGTCCCTACTCGTGTTTGGAGGTCAATGAGATGTTAAAAGAGGAATAAGCGGCTCGAGAAGGGGCATTGGGGAAGAAGCATGTGTTGTTACAGCAATAAATGTCATTTACTTTTAAGCTATCACATGATGAGCACACATGCCATAAAAGGGTAAAGTATGCCATTTTCGCAAGTTTAGGGGTAAAGTTGGACTGATTCATAGTTTAGGGGTCAAAGTGTTCGGGTAACATGAGTTTAGGGACCAAAAGTACCTTTAGGCCTTTATTCAATGTATTGAATGAAAGTCGAAGATCTGGCATCTTAAACTTAAACGGCATCTTGAGGCCCACATTATCATCATGGCTTCTTGTTTCATAACAGTAAATTACTATGTTGTACGAAAAAGTACTTCATGCTAAAATTAGCATATATATGCAATTTTAGAGACTTAAAATATAGATTATTTAGCTTCATCTTCTTCTTTAAATCATCATTTTTTTCTGCTAAAAACATAATATTATCTCAAAAAAGCTTTGCCACTCACTATTCTAATTCCATCCAGGCACATCTAAATCTGAATCTGAAGAATTTTTTTAACCAATCAACTTCTTAATTTTCTCGAATGGAGAAGAAAAATTGGAGAAAGAATTTGAACAAAAAGGTTCAAATTTGAATCCCAAAAACCTTGATCCAACATATTAATTGAAGACCTTGTTTTTGAATTTTTTGAATAATTTACATTCCCAATTTCATGGACAAATGGATGTTGAAGCGGGTAAGATAAGGGAGAGAAATAGTGTGAGACTAGGACTAATAAACGATCTCGTTAAGAGTGAGTAGGACTCATCAACAGCCGCTGAGGTGAGGTTTATGAGGTCCATGGAAGGAACATCCATTAGGAAGAAACAATGGTGGGCGGGGGTGCCTGTGATGGCATTGTTAAGGCAAGCCTCCTCACGGATGTTATAGTGAAGCTTAAACAGCAGTGGCAGAATAAGGCAATGAGTGCAGTGGGTATGATAGAAAAGGAGGAAGAAGATGCCATTTGTTGACTTGCAAAAGTAAGGACCTTAGAAGTAGTGAGCAACCAAGAGATGATTTGAGGAATTTTAAGTCTTTAAAACTATATGTTAGTGTCAACTTTAGTCTAATTTTTTTTTATATAGTATAGTCCTTTTTGTTTTGTTATGAAATGGGAATCCATGAAGGCAATGTAAGTCTTAATAAGGCCTTTGAGACGCCATATCAGCAATTTTTATCAAAGATAATAAAAATTCCCTCCGTTCTAAAAAGAATGAAACGTATTCCTTTTTTTGATGTCTAAAAAAGAATGAAACGTTTCCCATTTTAGAAAATTTTCAACTACCAATTTACTTTACTGCCTTCATTTAAACTCTCACTACACAAAACTTCATAATTTTTTTTTAATCTTCATTTATACTCTCACTTTACAAAACTCAAAAAAGAATCTTTTCATTTTTAATCATTATTTAAACTTTTACTACATAAACATATTAATTTCCATACCCAGATAAATGTTTCAATTAAAAAGGGACAAAGGAAGTAAGCTGAAAGAATAGAATCATATAAAGATGCGATATATGAATTTGGTGACTTTAAGATAAGAGCAATTGGAATAAAGGATCACCTTAAAATAATCATAAAAGGTAGGGGGCCATATATGCATTTTATTAGTGGCTTGTGTTTTCTATTTTTCTAATAACAGACTAAAAGAGTGTCCTCCCAGCAATGACAAGTATTTTGGACTCTTTTGTTGATAAATGAGAAAATGAAATGATCAGTCTCAAACCTTTAATTTTTGTTTTAAATTGGTCTTCAATCTTTATTTTGTTGCAAATTAGTTACAACCCTTTATAATTCATCATATATTGGCCCTAGCATTCGGAAATACTTAGTTGGCACAGGATCCTAGTTTACAAAAAGAATGAATTGATATCTAAATGGTCCACTATCTATTAAAAATTTATGAAATAATTTAAATTTATTAGAAAACAGTTATTGAACAATTTAAATTATAATATAAACAGTTGATTCATAAAAAAAAATAAAAAAAACTTTTTTCAGATAGTTATGGAGAAGTAATTTCATTTGAAAACCAATATTATACAAGTATAATCATTCATTAAAGCACAATTTTTTACGATGTTATTGAATTTATTTTAATTTAAGTTAACTTAATTTAAAATACTCCAAATTTAAAATACTCCATCCGTCCCAAATTTTTTGCACCATTCATTTTTCAGCAATTAATCTATAGTTTTTTATTTTCAAGATGTTAGTATATAAATGAAGAACCTTTATATAAAAATGATAAATTAAAACATATAGTTTCTAAATATATTTTTTTAAAATTTTTTCTTACAAATACTAATATGAATAAATTCAAGTCAAACTATGTAAAAAAGTTAAATGGTGCAAAGAATATGGGACAGAGATAGTAATTTATTTTTATTTATACATTTTTTTTAACTTAGAATCAATTTTATTTGAAAATATATATTATATAGATGTATTAATTCATCAAAACACAATTGTTTACGATGTTATTGAATTTTTGTGAATTTTTTTTATTTTTTAATACCTAAAAATAGAAAATTTTATTAAAAATTTACTTTCAAATAAATTGTTCATCTAAATAATATTGGCTTTGAAATGAAACTGATTTCAAATAAAAAGTATAAAATTAAAAATGAGCTATTTTTCATTAAGTTGACTTAAGTTAAAATAAAAATGAGTCATCGCTCTAGTCTTTATTTGTCGATCCTTCAAGGTTGCCATAAGAGAGGGAAAGGACATGTATTTACATCGTAAAAACGTTGAGATGTATGGGGGACATAATGCATTGGATGATGATAATGAATGTGTTTACAATGCAGAGGAAATTAAAGGTATATTGTTTTACCCATTTTCATTTTGGTATAATACTAAGGACGATAATACACGTGCACTAAGAAAAAAAAATCATATTCAGTGTAATACTAACAAAAAATGACAATAGTATATACTCTTCTTCCCAATTTCATACATGCTATCGCTTACGTTAAAAAAAACACAATAATATCTGATGATGAATCTTGCCCCAAACCATAAAGTCGAAAAATGGTTCAAATTAATTTTTTTTTCAAATATCATACTGATAAGTATCATCTAGTACATATCGAAAAATGGTATGATAAATGATCTGTCTCATTTTGTCCTTCACACTAGACTATACCAAGTAATATTGGCTATATCGGTAATCTTGCATCATATCATACCATCTCAAAAGTAAGAAAATTGCACTTTTTATTTTTTTTTTTTAATTTTTAATATCTTTGAGTAAAATATATAATTATTATATTTAGTTGATTACATTTATAACAAAAAAATTTTAGTATTTGAAAGAATTTTGTGCTTTTATTTCTTCTATATCTTAAACTTATGTTTTTATTTTATAAAATATATCATTTATGTGTAAAAAATTTCTTAATTAATTTGTATACTTGTCACATGCACTTCAAATACAGTCGACACTCTTCAATAATTTTTTATGTTTAAATATTGATGGAAAGTATACATGTGAATATAAATCAAATAATTATACTATATATATATGATAGATATATATCATTCCATTATATCACACTAGACTATACCATATATATATTATATATATATATATATAATATATATATCTATTATCTGACAGGGCACAACCAATTCGAAGGTCATGGTTGCCGTGAAGCCGGTTGTTTGGGGAAATTTTTTATCATATAAGCCTAGTCGAGGGAGCGTGATACATCAATGTAAAAGATTGAAATGGATTTGTAAAACTATAATAGAAAAGACATGTACCAGTTATTTGACAAAAAAAGAACTAGACGGGAATGCAATACAAGGTACAAAACTTCAAGATAAGAGTGAAGCAAATGGTAAGGACAAAAACTCATACCATTTGTTACTTTGTTAAAAAAAATATGAATCAGATAATTACAAGGTAAGTAAAGTATTAACTTTTCAATAAAATTGGTTCAAATAAAAATAATAAAAATTACAAAATAAAAAAATTATTTAATCATTTTTTTAAGTTGCTACAAATGCAACCTTAGGCTCATAATCGATTTTGATGATGAATTCATAACAGTCATCCATTGAACATCACATTAGATTGTTTCAGCTAATCTAACATTATAATGGACTGTTAGGGCATTTTTTTTATTAAATTTTATAGTTGCAAAAAGACATATATGCCTTATGTCAGTATTCTTTCCTATTCACATGGGATTTTGTAAAAAAATATGCTAACTGTACTAAAAATATCTAGTTAAGGTATAATAAATTTTATGTAGGTATAAGTATATAAAAGTCAATTAGTCTCACTTTATTTTTTGAAAACTAACCTTACTATGACATGTAAGGTTTTGTAGAATAGCCGAGGATAATTTACACCTAATGCGTGTGCTATACATATTGTCACAGGCCTTGAACCTTAATCCCATCTTAGTCATATAGGACCCCAGGAATCTTACACTTATCCAGTGTTAGGCCTATGTAAATTTGTCCTTAGTGGGCATGCTAATTGATTAAATCCTTAATGCAATACTGTATTATACTATGCCTTACTATGGCTGTAGGTTAATGACCATAAAAATAATATATAATCGATACAGCTGGCCAGCACTTCAAACATACATTTATATAAAACATATTATTATACATCGTGAATCCATACAAGCTACTAGGGAACACAACCACTAGTTTCATAGCATTTACCAGAGGCATAACTTCTGCACACGTATATATATCATACACAAAAGTGTTATACATATGCTACATTTTGAGAATCTGGGAATCCGATCCCACTTGAGTTACACTGCCAAAAAGGGGTCACTATAGTGTTCAGGTATTCCCTATTCCTTACCTCTGTACAATAAAGGTCAGTAAGTTAGTATTCCAGTAATTAGGAACCTACAAGAAAGAAACTCAACAACAATATACGATATTAATTAACTTTTGCACACCTGGTATTAAAATACTAATAACCAATTCTTTTATTGGTTATTAGCCCCAGGTCCACCAGTATCTACACAAAATATGTAAAGGATGTGAGAACCAAAAGTTCCCAGTAAGGGTCATAACCAGTAAGAAAATCAACAATATAGGACCGTGCATATTATCCATAAGGATGTCGATATATGCATAGTGCACTTGAGCTTAAGTCATAGTGCTAGGAACTCATATTATTGGCCAATAATCATGGGAGTAGCTAATTCCCACAATTCATTTACCCATTTGTCTTGCAATTGACAAGTCCAACTTGTCCATACAAATACTGCTTTGAAAGTTTCTTAGTATTTGCTAAAATCCCTTATTTTATGTACAGGAGTGAACTATTTGCTTATTTAAATGCATGTGTTAGTATTAGCATTCCAACATTTGGTGAGTGGTTGAGAACGCCTCCCTCTCTTAAGTTCACCTAAGCCTTGGCCCATCATGGTGACCTTAGGTATCTTAGGCTTTCAAACCATCATACTCTCCATAAATTAGACCATACCAAGGTCCATGTTGCCTATACATTGAAGTTTACAAATATGCACTTATACACTTCTTATGCACTTCATAGTTTGGTTTCCTACCAAACCCAATCATATAAGCTTCTTAATAGCCATCAATACTCAATTTGCATGCTTGTTAAATTCATCAATAATTCAGCCACTTGATATACAAGTATCTTAGCCAAATTTATTTAGCATATAAGCATATAAATTAAATAACTCTTACCTTAGATAACTTAGTTTACAAGCTTCAAGCACTTAGCTTTTTTTGTCATAGTTTCAACCCAAACTTAGGTTCTCTTTTAGTAGCTTATTTCCAGCACCTATATTGATCATTTTAAGTACAATTTATCAATTTTAACACTTGAAAACAGCCCCTAAAACAACCACCAACTGCCCAGAATTCTCTGTCTCCGATTTGCTTATCTTGTGGTTTTTTACACTTTTAATAGTATAAATGCAGCCTAAATCTTGCTCTCTTATTTTTTATGCCTTGTATACTCGTGTATAAGCAAGATTATCACCACCAAAAGCCACCAACATTACTGTAATAATACAGTTTATTCTTGAAAGTAACTACAATTACAGCAGCCATATAATGCACATTCATGGCATTCATTGGTAATTCACTTCCAAATAAATGGTCCCTTGCTTCTTAACCTTCAAATACTTGTTCATAAACAAGATAACATCCTTGGTGAGCTACTAAAAGCCCTGGAACAAGAAATTATGGCTGGCTGTAAAAGAATTAAACCACACCTAGCTCAACACTCACGGTTTCAGCTACACCAAAAATTCCAACCTTAGTTCTCTTGGGTTTTTAGCTCATTTGCATCTCAATTCACATATTACAGCTAGGAAACATATCAAACAATTATTCCAACCACGAGTTCTGCCATAAAAAATGTATGAACAGTACCAAATATCCAAAGGTGATGAAATCTACACCATAGGAACAAAACTAACCATGGATGAGCTCATGAATGCCTATAAACATGTTGAGCACCTTTGATTTCTCTTAACAACCAAGTCTAACATTAATTCCCAGAATTTACAGACCTAAACTTTAGCTCAAAAACAGGGGAAATAATAGAACCAAACTTACTCGGACAAGAAGCAAGAAATCCTAGTTAGTTTAGGATAGCACAAAACTTGATTTTTCTTCGAAGTCTTGATTATTTGTGCTTGAATTTGATGGATTAAGCTTGGATTTTGTGAATAGCTGAGGATAATTTACACTTAATGCATGTGCTATACATATCCTTACTTTAATTATTTATGATTTTGCTATATTTATAAATGTTTTGTTTCTCCTTTTTTTTCATGTTTTCTTTCACCATGGTTAGTAAAAAAAGTTGAGATTGGAGGGGTGGGAGTTCAATTTGGGTCAAGCTGAAGGGAAGCAGCAATTTGTTTTGGCAAGACTAGAGAGGCGGGAGTTTGATTTATATCGAGCCAAAGGGAGGCAGCAATTTGTTCCACCATGGTTAGTTGAGAAGGTTGAGATTAATTTAGGTCAAGGTGAGTGAGGAAAGGTGATGATTTATGAAATCATGCTCTAGTGAGGAGGTTGAGTTCGATTTAGGTTAAGGCAAAGAGTTCGAGGTGATGATTTGTTCCACAGTGCTTAGATGAATAGGTTGAGGTGGAGGGATTGGTCAAGATTAGGGGCAAAGTAGGGGAAAGAATAGTGCAAGAGGACAATGTCAGGTAAGGAGGCAAGGAGGAGTGCAATTGGATTGATCAAAGTATAAAGACGATGAGCGGAAGAGCAATGTTATAAAGAAATGCAAAACAATAGCATTTTTAAGGCTGTGCCAATATGAAATTAGAGCAAAGAAAACAGGACATAAGGAGCATTTTATATAAATATTATTTTATAGAATTTTAAAAAAAATCAAACATTAAACACAAAAACTAGCGTGGCTCAGATAACATTAGTGCTTCAAGTACGCCAACAAAAATTGCAGCATAATCAATTATAACAAAAAAAAATCCCAAATATAGCTTCCATTCCAAAAGTTAAAAAAGAAAAAGAAAAAGAAAAAGAAACCTTAGTATAGCATATCACCTACAGAGATGAAGAGCAAGATGCTCACTGGGGGTGTGCATGGAATTCAATAACCCTGCAAAACTGAATAAACTAATTCTCACCAAACTATACGGTATGAGCTTTTATACAGTTCCGGTTATGATCAAGGTTTAAAAATTTTAAAACCGAATAACATATAGTGTGGTTGTGGTTTTTGAATATCATAACCGATAAAAAAAATTGCACCAATCTAATAGGTAAGATCCAACCAATATAAATTAAAACTATATACTTGATTGACTAATTCTCTCTTCCTTTTGTTTTCTTTGCTATCATTTAAAATTAAATTCCTAAACTCAAAATTAAAGTTCAATACTTTGTAAAGGGAGACCCAATCTATTACCCATCATACTCCTATAGTGTCTAGTTGAGCCCGCTGAATCAGTCTGTTGTATGATTGCTTCTTTTGCTCCCCTAGGCCACTACGTTGTTGACTTTCTATTGTACGTTGTGTGTGAGATGAGGCAATCATTAGACGAGATGAGGGAGACTAAAGAGTAGAGAGAAAGGACTCTATTTGTTATCATTGGTGTGAAATGACTCTGTTTGCATTTGGGATCAGGATTATTTACTGGATGGCAAACGCTACTAGCCAATTTTGTTTCAATTGTTGGATAGGTAAGAGAAATTTTCTTAATGTTTTTCTAGGGTTCTTTCTTAAGATGCAAATAATTTCTTATTCATTTTTAGCGATTCATGTGCAGTAAATAAAATAGCTAATTTTCTTTAAAAACAAAAATGGAATAAATTGCAAATGAGTTTTTTATTTGTGTTTTGGTGATGAAAAACAAACACTGAGTTTCTTATGTGTATGATTTAGGATGATAAATTTGAATTATTTGAGATTTTTATTTCTTATGTGTATGTTGGTTTTATGAAGTAGATTGTGTTTTCATTTTGTTATTTATGTTATGTGTTTATATTAATTATTTTAATTTAGTATGATGGATTTGTGACGTGAAAAATTACAACCGAACCACATTTATGTGGTGCGATTTTTTTCAGATTTATATGCAAAGCAGTGCAGTTACGGTTTCTAAATTATGAAACCATTTACTATGTTATATGGCTACAGGTTTGACCCTAAACCGCATTAACTCACACCATGAACACTCTTAACGCTCACATGTGTTAACCAGTTTTATCACCAGGTCTCACAGACAAATAGAGATGGAGAAGTCAAAATCAAAACAATTACTAAAACCATAAATGTTTTAGGTTAGCATAAAAAGAAAGAAAAAGAAAGAAAAATTCCAAAAAACCAACTGGAAATAATAAGGATAAAGATTTATAGATCTCATTAACTAAAATATTTGGGTACTTCGAAAAAAAAAAAAAGATAGTATTTGGGTTTTTATTAATTCTAATTTTGTTGATTTAGCGTTTAGATCTTTTGTAGTGGTTGAGCATCTGCAGCCTTGCATGTGTTTCAGGGAGACAGGACAAAGGGCTAATTGAACTATTGACTGTGAGCATGTGTATTAACTGATCCACTAGTAAAGTGCAGGTAAATTGCACCCACTATCGCCAACTTTTAATTGTTATCTCATTTTTAACCTTAATTTTTACTTTGCTCGTAATGTATTCCTAACTTCAATTAAATGTTTCATTTTGGTCTTTTTTTTTTTACGGAAATTGTTATCTTAAATGAAAAAAACAATGTCAGCAAATTACTGTAGGGAAAATCTTTGTTTTAACCATTGTAAAAATTCACTTTGCCAAAAAAGCCTTAGAGCTTTTAAATCTAACAAAAAACCTTAAAATTTTCTCCGGCCAACTTTTTCCCTCCTTCTCCTCCCTCTCCGATGAGCCCTCTCCTACCTCTCATCTCTCTCTAGCCTCTTCTCCATAGTGAGTTTGGTTAACCAGCGTCCCTCTTGCAAATCTAGCCTTCCTCTCACAACGGAATCAAGCTTGGTTTTCACCTACGACTCTCGCCCCTCATGCACTTGTTGTCAAATCATTGTCGGCTACTCACTGCCAAATTGCCCTCATCCACTAGCACTGAATGGAAAGGAAACCGAATTGGGATCCTCTCTCTTGCTTCCCTCTTACCAATCGGGCGAACTTGGAGGAATTGCAATGAATTACTTTGGAATTGATGGAATCAGGCAATGGAGAGGAACCATGAATCTCAATAGAATTGATGGAATCAGACGAAATTAGACCGACTTGCAAGCAGGAATGGGGGAGAGGAAATGGGGATTGGTGAGTGGATGGGTGATCGACAATGGGGATGGTGAGTGGTAGTAGGTAAGGGAGGCAGACGAAGAAGAGAGCTGGCCGAAGATAGGAGGACAAGGTGAAAAGAAAGGCTGGAGATAGGGCAGTGGAGGGAGGAAAGGTAGGATAGGTTGGCTTGATTTTTTGTTAGATTTAAAAGTTTTAAGGCTTTTGTTGTAAAGAGAATTTTTACATGGATTAAAACAAACATTTCTCCTTATAATAATACAACAAGTAATGATCGGGGGTAACAATTTTTCAAAGGGGTGTTGCGAGAATCGAACTCGCGACCTCTCGCACCTGAAGCGAGAATCTACCACTGGACTAAACACCCGATAGACCCTAGGCTGCCTCGGTTTTCTTTAATCAAATTGATTAATACGCAGCAGATACTAATTTCTTACTCGGCTAACCTCTGAATGAGCTACGGCAATGGCCGCTTCACGGAGCTTCATGCTGAGGCCTCTTTGCATCTCCATCTCTGGATGTCACCAGAAGCTCTCAGCTTTTCCTAGCACCCTTCCTTCTTCTTTTGAATCTTTTCTTTCCTCACGTTCCCTTGAATTAACACATCCCCGCGAACCCCGCCCTTTCGGTGCCGTCAAGTTATCCGTTTTCACTGACAACTTGCCGTTCCAGGGACAAGAAATCGGCCAACCCCAGAATGAAATCATTGATGAAATCGAAGAATACGACGCTAAACACGGCGCCGACGGTAAGAACCATTCTGGGTCTGCCGACACAGAAGTGGGCAGCACGGGAAACACGGCGAATAAGCCGGAGAGAAAGAGGCCGTCAAACGTTCCAAACCTTACGGTGAAGGAGAAGAAGGAACTGGCCTCTTATGCCCATGGTCTAGGAAAGAAGCTCAAGTCCCAGTTGGTGGGCAAATCCGGGGTTACTCAGAATGTTGCCTCCTCTTTCCTCGAGACTCTTGAAGCAAACGAGCTTTTGAAGGTAAACACTCTTCTGGTGAAACTATAACTTGGATGCTGATATGTCGTTATCTACAATTGATCGGTAGAGGGTTAAGTTTTAGCTCTATTCTGTGAGCTTGGGTTCTCCCTTGTTTTCCCTGCTCTTACCTTGTTCCTCTTTAATTGAGCAGAATGCTGTTTATTATGGTTTTGTAAGCTAGTTCTTTCAGTCGAAGTGCTACGAGTGCGAGTAATTACTGGATTTCTGTAGGAAAACCTGTGTCAAGCGTGATTTCCTGTGGGTAATGGGCACATCCCGTGGCTGTGAGGACTTAAGTGATGTTGCAGTGTGGAATATTTTTGAATCTTTGTTTTGAGGTTGTCACCTGAGGATTTCTGTTTTGAATATGCTAGTCCGAGGTTTCTTGCTGGTAATTGCCTGATGGGGAACCTCTTTTTCAGAATTCTAGCATCTTTGAAGCATCTTTTGTTCTTGGGGAAGCATTAACGTGTGTATATTTGGAATCTAATATCCTGTCAGTGTATAGGATCAATGTTCAACTGCATATGTGCTCTATATGCTGCTAATTCGATAACAAGAAACAGGCATCCTCCCGAGTTTTGTTGAAGCTAAAACATGCATTTTGACAGATAATCAGTGTAACAGGTTAAGATACATAGAACATGTCCAGGGGAGCTGGAAGATGTGGTCAAGCAATTGGAGGAAGCAACAGGGTCAGTTGTAGTGGGTCAGATTGGCCGGACTGTGATTATATACAGGCTTAGCATCACCAGAATGAAGGCCGAAGAGAAAAAGAGAGAGGCTAAAAAAATCTTCTTGAGAAGAAAAGCCAGGGCAACACCTATGTCATCGGTAATTTTCAAATGGAATCCCATCCTTGGTTACTGTTAATTTCTTGCCTTCATTGTTGTTTGAAGTTTCCCCTCAGGAGTTACTTTCCTGCATTTATTGCTTGCAGAATAACAGGCACGTGCCCAAGCAATATGGAAGGGGTCGCCGAGGAGCTAGCAGGGTGTGAATAGTTGTGCCATTGCTCCAGGTACCAAGATGGCGTGAAATAACCTGTTTGCCATGGACCACCAGCACACATCCACAGGGTCCAGGTGCAGGCAAAGCACATTCTAGCTTGCCATGTTTTAACTTGCCCAGGAATGAGCTAAATTATATACATGATGTCAGGAATCCAGGCCCAGACAAGGAGCACAGCACATTTAGTAGAGTTCCTTAACTTAACTCTTTGTTCTGTAAATTGCTGTGCTTCAGCTATTGTAGTGGTGTCATTAGTTCATTACTAGCAAACTAACCATTATTTTATACTCCTAATTTCTTGTGAAACAAGTATCATGCATTAGCATTTTTCATCGTCCTAATCTCAATAGAGGATCATGCGGCAGGGTCTTTAATCATCACATCTTTTGGGGATGTTTTACATAGTTTTGGCTTGAACAGGGTTTGTTAGAAGGTAATGTACCTTCTAATATTGTCCTCTCCTAGGCCAAGAATGCCTAAATATTCGAGTGTGTTCATCCAGGGCGAAGAAACCCACTAATACTATTATTGTTTTAGGTCTAAAAGGCCCATTTGCATCAGAATATGTATGATTCTCCTCTTCCAAGCCAAGGGGAACTTCTCATGTCATGATTCTTACCATTTCACTTCCGCAATACACACTTGTGCCCTACCTACGTCAGACTGCCAGAGTCCATTGGAGATGTATGTTCCTCTTGCCATCACCTCTCTACTCCATCGTTTTTCACTTATGAAGCGTGCGGTCCCCAATTCTCAAAAGCATTATCTTTTTGTTGTATTTTTGGCGTTTTCAGTACGTTTGTGTTACTCAATACGCCTAGTGTAGCAAGGACCAAGTGCATCAGATTAGTGTATTTTTAGTTCTTGCTCCATTGAATCTGCACATAATTCTAAATGAAAACAAAGGGAGTGAGTAAGATGCACTGTTCTTATTTAAGTGAGATGAGGTCAACTACTTATTCGCTTGTACACTTTTCAAATTTGACACTTCAGCTTTTCAATCGAAGACCGCTATGGAAGTAATCCATAATCAATATGAATAAAACCCATAAAACCTTTTCTCATCTTGGCAAATGGCAATTGCCATGTGAAGGTATGTCTACAATAGTTAAAATCCAATTTTGTCATCAAGATTTTTTAAAATATTTAATTTAGTAGCTTACTACACTAGTCACTAGCTTGTTAGACTCAATTGGAAAATTCAACAGGTGGCGAGCTGTTAGGAACTAGAAAAATTCGATAGTATTTTTCTTTTAGAAAAAAAAGGATGACAGTAATTGACTCTTTATTTCATTGCACCAAAAAGCCCAATGTTACCTAGAAAGATATAATCTAGGGGCTGACATCAAGAAAAGGTAATGCCTAGATCAAAACAAGGGGAGAACAAAATTCTAACCTTGCGCTCCAGAACATAATTAGGGCATTACAATTTATTCAGAAAAGAAAAAGAATATGCCTAAATCATATGCAGCAAAGCATAATCATGATGGACAAGCTACTGAAACAAATATCTAAAGAAATAACATTTCTGAAACAATATCATTCACCTCCTTACAAACCTTTTAAAGATCTTATAATTCCTTTTGGTCCATATCATGTAAATCATAGCTACAAAAGCACTCTTCTTGACATGTGATTTAACGGACCTACCTTTGGACACCTTAAGCATCTGACTACACACTTGATCTCCCTGATCATTAACTATCAAATTAATAGAACTCTAAAGATTTTTTTTTTTTAGAATCTCATTGGAGAATGAACATTTAAAGCTGATCTCTAGATCCATTGTGCAGGAGAAAAAGAGGACAAAAAGAATTTGTTGCATTAGCCTATTTGGAGATCTTATCTTAAATAGGTAATCGATTCATAGCAACAAACTAGCTAATAAATGAATGCCTGGGAATATGGTAGAGACCCCAAAGGCCTAGACTAATTCATCCAACAAACATAAACGAAGTTTTCAATCACATTTAGATAAGTAGAGTTCATGGAGAACTTTTCAGCTTTTTCATATTTACTAGCACCAAAGATATCTTTAAACACCTCTACAAGCAAGTATGTGTTTTCAAAAAGAAGAATCGGGTATAAGCATGATCATCCATACATGCCTATTTGAATATGGTACACATGAACCCGCTTAACCCACAAACTCATCTTTAGAAAGCCTCCAAAGTTTTTTGGCGTTTGCTACTAAGTTCTAAACAGATATTCTGAAGTACAAACTATTGGAGATTTTATTTCAATAAAAATATATATTGAAAAATAATGATTTATGTGTTTCTTTGACTAGCCGTTTAGCCTTTGTTGTTTTGTAACCTATTGATTAAATGTGTTAATAAGCCAACAACGGCTAGTGCTTTTATGTGCTCCAATTAATTTTGGCCAAAATACCTTAGGGGTCCCTTAACTTACCCAACTTGAATGAGTTAGTCCTTCAACTATAACTCAGTTTCTGTTGGTCCTTCAACTTGCCAATTTGTCACGAGTTAGTCCCTCAAGTGGCTTGAAATGGCACATGAGCTCACATGGCATAATGGCATCATTTGCCTCATTTGATCTTTGAGCTTGCCATTGAATTTGTCATTTGCCTTCATTAACGAACAAAAGGAGAACCATGGTCGTAGCTGCTTGAACAAATCAACCCGACCTCACGTAGCTTCTTGTAGCCTTGTTTTCTTTCGGCATCAGAACTAGTCTGCATAGGCCTATGGGCTACCTATACTAACTAATCGTGCTTCCATATTGTAACCTATACTGAACGACTAACTATTTGAGCTTCATAGTTGTTTTAACCCGCAAATTTTACTACCTGATTCACAATTAATTAAACCTCATTAGATGATCTGCTGAGTGTTGGGTTTGCCATTGTTTCTCCTCTGTTCCGCCATTTTTGTTCCTCCTTCACCAAACCCTCACCCTCAAGTTCCCATTTGAACCATTAATTCGCAAATGGGCTAGGTAAGCAAAGATCAAGAGAACGAAGATTGTGATAAAAGCGAAGATTTGCCTTGGTCCATCGCTCGAAGCCACTATTAACTAGTGAATGAAGAAGGCTATCAGCCAGTGAACGAAGAGGCCTATGGTGGAGATAGAATAAAGCAGATGACAGTGTTAGGCACGTGACCTAACATGCAGCTTCAAGTGGCTTGAGGGGTTAACTCATGAGAACTTGCCAATTTGGAGGACTAACTTAAACCGAGTTCTAGTTGAGGGACTAACTCGTGTGAGTTAGTCAAGTTAAGTGATGCCTAGGGTATTTTGGCCATTAACTTTTTCTTAGACCGTTTCTTCAAGAGCTTATATATTTCTATGTGTGTAGGGGGATAGTAGGCAAATAAACATAGGTTTCTTAAAACGTTAGGGCACTTTTAAAAGGTTTTTGAAACAGGAGAGAACAAAGTATAATTTAGAGTAAATGTTAGGTGGCAAAATGTGATTCACCCATGTTTTTAATTAATTAATCAAATTAGTATATTGTATTAATTTTTACTAGTAGATTAATTGTCATTGAATAATTAAGTATTATTAATATAAATATTAATAATATACATAAATATGCCAATTAATTACATAAAATAAGAAAAAAAAACCTAAACCTTATTTACATCAATAATGAAAATATTACTGCGTGAACTTTTAT
This sequence comes from Aquilaria sinensis, assembly GCA_005392925.1. NCBI lineage: Eukaryota > Viridiplantae > Streptophyta > Magnoliopsida > Malvales > Thymelaeaceae > Aquilaria > Aquilaria sinensis. The sequence continues at coordinate 101,441 of SMDT01000950.1, read as the reverse complement.
TATCAACTCCAGCCCCAGTGGACCCAGTCCGCAATCTCACATCATTATGTGCTTACAAAAATATGTCAATTAATTAATTAATTTTGTGTAACTTATACAAAATTACAAGTATGCTTAAATTAGTTACTTTTTAACCATTAATTTGGTACTTTTGTTGTCTAATTCATACAATTTAACTAATTATATTTTCATCCACAATTTTTGTTCTTTTGTCAATTAAGTTCTCAATCTTCCATTAATACCTTTTTAACCATTAATTTGGTACATTTTTCATCTAATTCTTAAAATTCAATTAATTAAATTAAGTCCTCAAACTTCCATTACTTACCTTTTTACCAATTAGCTATTTTTATCCTTATTTCTTACTTACCCATTAAATAAACAACGTAAAAATCAAACTAACTTATTTCAATTAATCATAAAATAAACTAAAAATTTTTAATTGCATAAATTGTTGGTCAAACTAGTTGACTTTTTGTCAACTTTGGCCTTTAATTTCTATCACTTCAGGCCACATTTTTCAGTGTTTCTCATGTTGTTTCGTCTTTTTGTAGGTTGAAGAGCATTGTGAAACTGTTGGAACAAAGATAGGCTGAGCAGAGAAAAACCTAAACGTGCAAAAGTCAAAGACAAAATGTGCTATGGCATTGCAGCAATAGAGGACGGCATAAACACTCTGTTGTCATTTGCTATAATGGTGCTGTAGTGCCAATTGGTCAATGTTTGGCACTGTAGCACAAATTCTTCTTTATTTTGGCACTGAGGTGCCGCTGCACCCAAAAAATGTCATCCTCTACTTTCCTATTTGAATTCTAGCTTCCCATTGAATGAGGGTTTTTATCCAAAGCAGGTTGGTGAGAAAAAGCTAAATTTTGGATAACTCTAGAGGTCATTCTCTATAGTTAGAACTGGAGACAAGTGCTAGGGTTAGGGTTTCATTTTTTTTTCCTCTTCATCTCCATTTTCTTGCATACTTGAAGCCACCATTGTCATCTCTTGGAAGAGCTTTGGAGCACAACTTAAGGAGCTAGGAGACTAGGCTTTAAGGTGGTTCTAGGTTCTTTTCCTTTCTTCCATTTGTATTTTATTTTGATGCTATGTTCTTTATATCCACGGATGTTCTAAGTTTGGATGTAGAGTAGTCTTCATTTATCACCTTAGGATGTACTCTTGAATTGGTTTTCTTAATATTAAATTGAGGTATTTCATGGAAATTGCTGCTTATGTTATCTCTTCTCTTATGATTAATCTTGTTTGTCATTGATCATTTCATACTTGCATCTAAATCTATACCTTGCCATGAAAGAGAAAGAGTAGAGGTGGAACTAGAGAAGATTATGGTGTTTTGAGGGATTAGAGGTAATCAATCTTCCTACTAAATGTACTAGAAGGGTAAGTGTTTAATCCACCATAGTTTGATTAATGAATTTGAGGGAATTCATTGTTAGACTATTAGTAAACATATTTTCTTCTTGAGAAAGCATGAGTTGAAACTAGAATCCCTACACCACATAGGAAGCAATAACCATTTTACTTCAAAATAGCTTAAGTGACAAGGTCAAAAAGTACCATCCTAAGAGGATAACTTCTCTTACAAGGCAAATCAACTCTAGTTAGTTTAGTTAATTTTGTAGTGTTAGGTAGCATCCTTTATTTTCCGCACAAATTCATTTCACATTTACATTCTCTTTGTCTACTCAATGTTCTTCACAATTTGATTGCTTGTTCCATAATTTACTTTATTGTTTAATGAGCATCTAGGACTTGAATTCATATGAAATCTAAACTTTTTCTTGGGATGATATTCGTATTCACTATTTACACACAATAACACCGTATACTTGCGGGTGAATAGAGGTTATAAATTTAAAATTCTTGTATTCACAACAACAATTTACATAATAAACCAACAAATCACATAAAAAATCAACAAATCTCTATAATAAACTAACAACTCACATATATAATAAACTAAGAAATGTTCATAAACAATAATCAATTAGACTAACCCATTCCAATTAATCATATTATAAATTAACAAATCAAACCAAACTAAAGAAATTGAGAATCAAACTTGTTGAGAGAGAGCAGAGATTCGGGTGAGAGAACCCGGGGTTGAGGAGGAAGAAGATGAGAGACAACGGTGATGTGGAGGAAATTCAACCAATAAAAAAGACAACGTGAAGGAGATCTTGCATGGTGGAAAGAAAGACAGAAATAGGAGGAAATCGGCAGACCTCAATTCAATGGAAAGAAGATAGAAAAAAGAGAAGGCTGGAAGACCTTAATTCAATGAATGAGAAAACCAGAAGAAGTAAAGAAGGAGATTCGGCCAGAGGAAGAGACTAGCAGAGGAGAGACAAGAGGAGATGATAGGATGTGAGACGATTCGAGAATAAGGAGGCACAAGGCAAGGGAGAGTTTAACTCTTAACATTGTGATTTTGCCAAGCTTCTTTTTAGCTACAATTTAGCCTCAATTAACCCATAATCGAGGTAGAATCGTTGCAACTGGAGTGACTTTGCCATACATTTTGCTATGGAAATAATCCTCACAAATGTCTCACTTAAATTTTCTAGCAAAATTTTCACCACCCTCAAATTTCCCTTCCTTTGATTTAATTTTGCCTACTTTCCCCCCATAATTTACCATTGATTTTCTATTTATTCCCATAATTTTCCCACGACATTCAATTGCTAATAAGCTATAGAAACTTAAAAATTTTATGTTAAATTGAAAGTTAATAAAAAGTTTAGGCTCTATTACACTAATTATAATCGATGGCTAAAAATTTAATTTTTAAAAATACTGGAAACCTAATTTAATGAATATAAATAGCTTATAGATCAATGTTGTAATTTTCACAAATTTTCACAAAATTATTAAACTTTCTAAAAGTGGAAGTCTTCAAAAGAGTTTGGAGTTTCTAAATGTGGAAGCCTCTAAAAAGTTTGGAGTTTCTAAATTTGAAAGTCTCTAAAAATTTTAGAGCTATAGTTAGTGTTAGGGTTGTTAATGTTTAGAGTTTAATGTTTAGGGTTAATGTTTAAGGTTATGGTTTAATGTTAGTGTTGAGGATTATAGGGTTAGTTTTAAGGTTTAGGTTTAGGGTTAGTGTTAGTGTTTAGGGTACTTTAGGTTAGGGTTGATGGTGTTTAGGGTACTTTAGGTTAGGGTTGATGGGTTTAGGGTTTAGGGATAAGAGTTTAGGGTTTAGGGTTTAGTGTTTGGCGAATAGAGTTTTGTATTTAGGGTTAGTTTCTCAAAAGTTGGGAGTTTTTAAATTTGAAAGTGTCCAAAAATTTTGGAGTTAGGGTAAGTGCTTAGGGTTAATGTTAGGGTTAGTCTTTAAAGTTTAGTATTTAGGATTATGGTTTAATGTTAGTGTTTAGGGTTATAATTAGTTTTAGGATTTAGGGTTTAGGGTTAAGGTTAGGGTTACGATTGATGGGTTTAGGGTTTAGAGTTAGGGTTAAGTTTAGAGTTTAGAAATTTAGAGTTTTTGGGTTTGGGGATTTAATCGTGAGGAGATTGTAGCATATATTCCTACAGTTTTGCTATGTTATTTTTTTGTACAATTACTTTCGTAGTAATGTTGTCACAAATTTTCCCTCCAAAAGTCCCTATCAAAACTTTTGAGATGATTTTCGTCATCGCAAACGGTTCATCTCAAAATCATAGCAAAAGCTTTCATAGGAAAATCATTGAAGTTGTGGTTGTTGACTGGTCCATGTTTGTTTTTGTTGACTTTTTCTCCCCTCCATGTGAGGGGTTCATTTTTCTTTCCTACTTCTTTCTTTTCTTTTCTCTCTCCTTGTTTTGGTCAAAAAGTTTGGCTGGTAGTTGAAGTAATTTCAACAATTGGCAGCAAAAGATTGAAATCAAATGTGGATACAGGCTGGAAGTGGTGAAAAAATTGCCACAAATTATGGCAAAATTTAATGGAGTGAAGCAGTACATTGGCTATAAATAGCCATTCCATTTGCTTAGTTTCTACACCCAGAGAGAAGCTTGCTCAATTGTGAGAGCAAAAGAAAATTGTGAGAGAAGAAAGTGATTTATTTTTTTGGAGTGACAAAATAGTGAGATAATTTTTAGGGGTGTTTGGAAAACACTTGAGTGTCACTTTTTTGGTTTTATCTCATACCTCTAGAATTTTTTATCTAGAGAAGATTCTCTCTTTGTAAGCCTACTATTTTTATAGTGGAAGATAATCTCAGAGTTTGTCTCGTGGACGTAGCTCTAAAATTAAGGATGAACCACGTAAATTTTATGGTGTCATCTTTACTAATCATCTTGCTCCCGAAGTTATCACCCGCTGCGCGGTCCCAACAACTGATATCAGAGCGAGGCCCAGTGCTTATATCTACTTATCGTTTGCTCTGTGGTTGCCGCTGAAAAGTGGATCCTCCACATCAGAAAATAAGTTAGATTATTATTCACCATTTTTGCTTGATACTGGGTATTTATTAGCATCATGGAGGCCAAGACCAGCAAGATGATTAGTCTGAACGACTCAAATTACCACATATGGAGAAGCAAGATGAAGGATCTCTTATATGTGACGAAGATGCACTTGCCCGTGTTTGGTACAACCAAACTGGAAGACAGATCGGAAGAAGAATGGGCATTCGAGCATAAGCAAGTATGTGGTTTCATCCGACAATTTGTCGAAAATAATGTCTACAACCACATATCTGCTGAAACTCATGCACGGACACTGTGGAACAGGCTTGAGGAGCTGTACGCTTCAAAAATTAACAACAATAAATTATTTTATTTGACAAGATTGCTTCAAATAAAATATCGGGAAAGTTCATCCATGGCAGATCACCTGAACAATTTGCAAGGAATCGTGGAACAGTTATCCACGATGGGCATAATGTTTGACAACGAGGTACTCACTCTTATAATGCTGGCCTCATTACCAGAGTCTTGGGAAACTTTGAGAATTTCACTTACAAATTCTGCAGCAAATGGTGTAGTAAATGTGGAATTCGTCAAAAGTGGAATATTGAATGAAGAGATGAGACGAAGATCGCAAGGATCATCTTCATCACAGTCATATCTCTTTGTGATAGATTCTAGGGGGAGAAGTAAGACCAGGGGGCCAAATCCAAGAGATAAGAGTAGAGGAAGGTCAAACAAATATGCAAAAATTGAATGCCATTACTGCAAAAAAAAAAGGGCATATCCAGAGATTTTGCCGGAAACTCAAGCAAGACCAAAAGAAAGGCAAAGAACCGAAAAAGGATGACAGCAGTGATGACGAACAAGCAAATGTTGCCGATGAGTTCAACATTGTCCATGATAATGATATTGTCAATCTTGCAACCCATGAGACGAGTTGGGTGATTGACAGTGATGCTACCATTCATGTCACTTCTCGAAAAGAATTCTTCTTATCCTACACACATGGTAATTTTGGTGTTGTGAGAATGGGAAATGAGGGTCTTTCAGAAGTTGTAAGAAAAAGAGATGTTTCCCTAGAGACCCAGAATGGTACATGATTAATCCTGAAGGATGTCAAGCATGTTCCAGATTTGCGCCTGAATCTGATTTCAACAGGCAGACTGGATGATGAAGGTTACTGCAACACCTTCTTTAATGGTCAGTGGAAGTTGACCAAAGGAACCCTGGTGGTGGCCAAAGGAACAAAGAACTCAAAACTGTACATGATGCAGGCAAAGCTCTCCCAAGATGCTATGAATGCAGTGGAGAATGACAGTACAGTGGAGTTATGGCATAAATGATTGGGTCATATGAGTGAGAAAAGCATGACCCGTCTTGCCAAAAAGAAGACGTTATCTGGACTGGATCAGGTCCATTTGAAGAAATGTGTTGATTGTTTGGCAGGAAAGCAAAAAATAGTGTCTTTCAAAAGTTTCATTCCTTCTAGAATGAAGAATGTGTTGGATTTGATACACTCATATCTGTGTGGGCCAATGCCAAAGCATTTGGTGGTGCTCGATACTTTGTGACTTTCATTGATGATCATTATTGAAAGACATGGGTATACACTCTGAAGTCAAAAGAACAAGTGTTAGAAGTTTTGAAACAATTTCTAACTCTGGTTGAGAGGCAAACCGGTAAGAAGTTAAAGTGCATACGTACAGACAATGGTGGAGAGTACATTGGACCATTTGATGCCTACTACAAACAGCATGGTATTCGACATCAGACAATACCTCCTAATACACCGCAGTTAAACGGTTTAGCTGAGAGGATGAATAGGACTTTGATGGAGAGAGTAAGATGCTTACTCTCACATGCAAAGTTACCTCAGATGTTCTTGGGTGAAGCATTGCTAGCATCTGCTCACGTGTTGAATCTTTCACCATGTGTCCCTCTACAGTATGATGTCCCAGAGAATGTATGGTCTGGAAAGGATGTCTTCTATGACCATCTGCGAGTGTTTGGCTGTAAAGCCTACGTACATATCCCGAAGGATGAGAGGTCTAAACTTGATGTCAAGACACGACAATGTGTGTTTATTGGTTATGACCAAGATCAATTTGGCTATAGATTTTATGATCCAGCCACAAAGAGGCTTGTCAGAAGTCGTGATGCTATATTTGTTGAAGATCAGACCGTTGAAGATATTGAGAAAGCTGAAAAGGAGACTTCAGCATCTCATGGTAGTTTAACAGATTTATAGCTGATTCCTCTAACGGCAGTGCAAAGACAGGATGGAGATGATGTACAAAATGATCAACTGGAAGAAGGTGATCATGATGCTCCCATTAAGAATGAACTAGGTAATGCTGATGATGATGATGTTCATCAACAACCACCAGCACCAGTGGGTTCTCCAGTTTTAAGGAGATCTAATAGAGTTAGACAACGTTCTACTAGATATCTTGAAAATGAGTATGTGTTATTGACTGACGGGGGAGAACCAGAAAGCTTTGATGAAGCTATGGATGATGAATACAAGGAAAAGTGGATTGATGCCATGCAAGATGAAATGAGATCCTTGCATGAGAATAAGACCTTTGAGCTGGTGAAATTGCCAAGAGGCAAAAGGGCTTTGAAAAACAAATGGGTATTCAGAATCAAGTCTGAAGAATCAAATTCACAACCACAGTTTAAAGCTAAACTAGTTGTCAAGGGTTTCAGCCAAAGGAAAGGTATTGACTTTGATGAGATTTTTTCACCGGTTGTGAAAATGACATCCATCCGTACGGTCCTAGGACTACCAGCAAGTCTCGACTTGGAGATTAAGCAGATGGATGTAAAAACTGCCTTCCTACATGGTGACTTGGAAGAAGAAATATACATGGAGCAGCCATAGGGTTTCGAAGTAAAAGAAAAAGAGGACTATGTTTGCAAGCTAAAGAAAAGCTTGTATGGTTTGAAGCAAGCACCCAGGCAGTGGTATAAGAAGTTTAAGTTAGTCATGGGGGAGCAAGGCTACAAGAAGACTATTTCAGATCACTGTGTGTTTGTGCAGAAATTCTCTGATGATGATTTCATTATTCTATTGCTCTATGTGGATGATATGTTGATTGTTGGCCAAAATATTGTCAGAATCAACAGCTTGAAGAAGCAGTTGAGTAAGTTTTTTGCTATGAAAGACTTGGGGCCAACAAAGCAAATTTTTGGCATGAAGATAACAAGGGATATGAGTGCCAAAGAATTATGTTATCACAGGAGAAGTACATTGAAAAGGTACTTTAGAGGTTCAATATGAACAAGGCTACAGTTAGTTGTCCTCTTGCTAATCACTTTAAATTAAGTTCCAACCAATGCCCTTATACCAACAAAGAGAAGGAAGAAATGGAAAAGATTCCATATACCTCAGCAGTTGGAAGCTTGATGTATGCTATGGTATGTACACGGCCAGATATTGCTTACTCAGTTAATGTAGTAAGTAGGTTCCTTTCAAATCCTGGTAAGGAACTTTGGGCTGCAGTTAAATGGATTTTTAGGTATATTCGTGGTACTTCCAAAATGTGCTTATGTTTTGGAAATGCAAAGCCTGTGTTAGTTGGCTACACAGATGTAGATATGGCCGGTGATGTTGACTCGAGAAAGTCTACATCAGGTTATCTGATTTCTTTTGCAGGGGGAGCTGTGTCATGGCAATCAAGATTACAGAAATGTGTTGCTCTTTCAACAACAGAGGCAGAGTTTATTGCAGCAACGGAAGCATGTAAGGAGTTGCTGTTGATGAAGAAGTTCTTAAAAGAGCTTGGTTTCCACCAGGATAAATATGAATTGTTTTGTGACAGTCAGAGCGCAATTCACCTTGGTAAGAACTCTTCCTTTCATTCAAGATCAAAGCATATTAACATAAAATATCATTGGATAAGGAATGCGTTGGAGATGAAGCTGCTACAATTTGAAAAGATCCATACTGATGAAAATGGATCTGATATGTTGACTAAGATTCTATCGAGAGAAAAGTTTGAATATTGTCGACTGGCAGCAGGAATGGAACTCCCACATGATGCGAGAGGGGGAGATTGTTGACTTTTTCTCCGGGGGGGTTCATTTTTCTTTCCTACTCCTTTCTTTTCTTTTCTCTCTCCTTGTTTTGGTAAAAAAGTTTGGCTGGTAATTGGAGCAATTTCAACAATTGGCAGCAAAAGATTGAAATCAAATGTGGATATAGGCTGGAGGTGGTGGAAAAATTGCCACAAATTATAGCAAAATTTAATGGAGTGAAGCAGTACATTGGCTATAAATAGCCATTCCATTTGCTCAGTTTCTACACCCAGAGAGAAGCTTGCTCAATTGTGAGAGCAAAAGAAAATTGTGAGAGAATAGAGATTTATTTTTGGGGAGTGACAAAATAGTGAGATAATTTTTAGGGGTGTTTGGGAAACACTTGAGTGTCGCTATTTTGGTTTTATCTCATACCTCTAGAATTTTTTGTCTAGAGAAGATTCTCTCTTTGTAAGCCTACTATTTTTATAGTGGAAAATAATCTCGGAATTTGTCCCATGGACGTAGCCCTAAAATTAAGGGGGAACCACGTAAATTTTATGGTGTCATCTTTACTAATCATCTTGCTCCCGAAGTTATTACTCGCTACGCGGTGATTAAAATTTTTTTTAATTTTTTTGAGATTAAAATTTTAATGATTTTTATTATATTAATTTTCGTTAATAAATCTAGAATATAACTGTTAAAAAATACACATGTCTTATATTTTTTTACACCATTATCATTTTTTTTTTGTAAGTTTTACCAAGCAACTTCACCATTATACCTCATTTCACTCATACTTTTTGAAAAGGAAGTTGTGCTTGTTTTGGCTCATTTCCAATCAGCAACGTGGTGGGGGGCCATTTGGGTGTGCTCGGATCGACTGATTGGCATCATAGGTAAATGGTCATGGTGGGGGGCCTTTGGGTGCGCTCGGATCGACTAATTGGCATCATAGGTAAATGGTCGGCGGTATTGAGGGGCTCACCACCAACAAACTCGTCTGATTGGTGGCATGGAAGGCTGGGTTGGAAGTTCGAATCAAAAGGGGTTCAGGGACCTATATCTCCTTTTCTCTTATTTGCATACCAAAGGGAGAATTGCAGTGATTACCCTTACGGGCTTTAGTGGCGGAAGGCATTGGCAGCTCTTTGGTGGTGCAGCTAGGCTCCGGTGATAGCTAGAGGCTATGAGATCGAGGTTGGAAGGTGGTAGGCTTGCGGATCAACTTTCTCCTTCCTGTTTCTGCTTCAATTTGGCATCCCAGAAATGGCAATTGGGGACAGTGACGACGGGATGAGGACGTCTAGCAATGGCGATCAAGGCTGGACATAGCAGGGGTGGAGGTCACGCGAGGCAGAGGAGTAAGGGTAGGACAATGGTATAAATTGGAAACAATTTTTAGTCTTCCTTAAAACAATAAGTATGTAAGTCAAATGGAGCAAGCAGGGTATATAAGATCTAGTTTGTACAATTTTCATATATTTATATATTACTTTAAAAAAGATTTATATAATCAAATACAAATGCAAAAGTGAAAAAAAGACAATAATTATGAGGTGAAGGGCGCATCAATTATCATCGCATCATTGGTCTGTATTCCCAGCTGTGCGGCACAAGTACTATAGATTTTTTCATTTTTTAGTATGTGAAAGGGGCTAAATGGAGAATGAGCAATTAACACCCGATTCGTTTTAACTTTAGTCAATTGATTACAAAATAATTTATTTTTATTTTTATATTTTTTTTATTTGAAATTAATTTTAATTAAAAGTTAATATTATGTAACTGCAATAATCAATTAAAAATATAATTTTTATAATCTTACTAAATTTTTATGAAATTTTCTAGTTTCAAGCCTTAAAAAATAAAAATTCATAAAAATTTAACAACATCTTAAAAATTTACTTTCAAATTGATTATTGCATCTACATAACATTAGCTTTCAAATGAAATTGATTTCAAGTAAAAAAGATGTAAAAGTAAAAAAAAAAAATAGTTGACTTTAGACAAAACAAATTGTCCCTAAATCTTAAATCTCGTGGTAACAGTTATGTTTTTTAACTTCTAACATTAGATTTTGGTTAGATGCTTATACTACTCACTTGATCAAAAAATAATAATAATACTCACTTCATTCCAAAACGATTATCATTTTCTATTGTTTTGTAAATATAATTGATCTTGCCTTACATGCATGAGATTATTAGGCAAATTTATCTAATGCAATTATCTTTCTCCAAATATTACAATTACAATAATGAACATTCATAAGCTTTAAATACTGAAAATAGTGTGTGTGTGTGTGTGTGTGTGTGTGTGTGTCGGTAATTAGAAATACAAAGGAGACTAAGAAAGAGTAGAATATGCAAGTTGGTGGGCAATTAGGACTTTTGCCTAGGCACCACAACAATGGTACAACACTAGAAGAAGTGAAGGATATTCCTAAACTGGTGGAGTAGACAGAGAAGCTTCGCAGTAGTTGATATTGTTTCCAATATGGCTTGCAACACCTATGAGCAATCAATTAGTATAGTTACCACTCTTATATTTTGACTTGCCACGAATGATAGAGCTTCAAAGACAGTAAAGAATTCGGCTTCTAATGCAGATTTGCATTGGGGGATCGGGATGCCTCTTTAGTGTCTTTGAGGACTATTGACACCTAGCTAAACCCAATCAGCTGCAGCCTTCCTTATTGAACTTTACCATGTACTATCAATGACAAAAATTTCTGAACGCCCATGAGCAATTTGCCCTTAATGTTGACCCCATGATTGACATAAAGCAGGTAAAGGATCAAATAGAAAATAAGAATATTGACATTGAAAATCATTGGTCATGGACAATCGCAGAAAAAATATCATCATGAAAATAGTATATTCAGACATTGTTTGGTATTAACGTTAACGATTAGCACACATTAAAGTTTTGAAAAAAAAATGATCTAATGATAGTTTTTAGCTTTTAAATTCAACGGTTTTATCTCCACAATTAAATAAATTATTTAAAACTTTAACACCAATCAACAAAGTTATTTTCAAACGAGGCTTTAGAAAAATATGTATAATTAGAAAAAAAAAGTGACAAATATTTTGAAATACTAAAAAATATATAAAAAATGAAAAACGTTTTTTATTTACTATGTTATAATGAAATGGAATAAATATATATTTGTGTGCGTGCGTGTGAGAAATGGGTTTTTTTTTTTTTTGGTATTTAGAATCAATGAGAAATGGTGTTGACAATGTTACAACTTACGAGATATGATACTATCCGCTATGGCAGACATATACCACTAACGGACAAATTAACGCTGTTAATGTCCAATGATAGACAAATAGTATCTACATTTGAGTGTCTAAAATTGGGTTGCTAGTGTCTATGTCTGGTGTTTTAGTGTCTGCCTATAGTATATAAATATCTGCAAGTTGTTTTCGTAGTGTTGAGGATAAAATAATTTGATTATTCAAATTTTACCTTTAAGTCATAGTATAATAATGTTATTTTAAAGGATATTTAATTAAAAAATTATATCATAATTTTACCTTTAATTCTAGCATATGAATGTCTACAAGTTGTTTGAGTATGATGTCCCAAGTGTTGAATTGAAGTATCCAAATTTCTGATAATGATAGTCAAATGTCTAATATGATGGATTAAGTGCCTAAATCTGATAAGAAAATGTACAATTTACATGATTATGGTGTCTAAATGTTTAATTATGACGCTTTACATGTTTCCTTCATTCTATATAAAACTAGATACCACATATATATAATTGGATACTAAAAAAAAGGCAAACATATTTAAAAAAACAAAAATTTTATATTTTTATGCAAACAAGTTATGTACTAATGTCTAATATAATCTATAGGGGTGTCTAATTTTGCCTACGGTGATGTCCAATATCACATATTATGGTGTCTAATTTCTAATGAAAAATAAAAATATAGATACCAATTTTTCCTTTTATATTATATCATTCTGTGTGTTGGTTAGAATATTAATATTTTAGTGTACAAATATAAAATTTTTTAACTAATTTGGATCCTAACAATAGAAATAATAAAAGAGATTTTATAAAATAAGAGAATTATTTGATGTTAAAAATAAAAAATGGTAATTGATTTAATTCCTTAAAATATGAAAGAACACTATAAAAAATAATTTTTTAATAAAAATATACGTAGAAAAAGAAATATAATTATTTTTAATTAAATATGAAATTAAAAAAATTGGATTTAAAAAAAAAAAAAAAAAAAAAGGAAAACGGACGTTTGCGTTCCGTCCCTGGCGTACGTCCGCCAGGGCGGACGCGAGAAGCCGAGAATTACCCCAACTTACACACAAGGCCTCGTGATGCATGCGGTTCCTAGTTCCTACACAATCTCATCCATTGGATTTTGCATGCTGTGAGATGATTTAACAGTACTACAAACAAAAGGTTAAATTGCACTTTTTACCCCCAACCATACATTTTATTGCAAATCTACACATGAACTAACAGACGTAGTAAACATTAAATTAACAATTCCTTGCAAAAATAAGCCTCCGTGTCAAGCCCTCTTTCTATCATTGACAAAAGTTTAATGTGTTAGCAACGATGGCATAAAATCAGCATGCAAGGCGATGGATAAAAAATAAATTGCAGTCTCTTCCCCGAAACTATACTCATGTAAATTTATACCTTAACTAAAGAACACATAGCAAAAGAATCATTAAAGTAACATGTTGCTGCAAAAATACTGTTAATGAACATAGGAAAAGATAGACAAATTCATCACCACTTGTCATCCTCCAACCTCTCAGAGGTCTTCGATTTCATTGATTTGTTCCTAAAAAATTTCAAATCTAAGATTTCAGATTATTAGTGCAATTCTTTATTCAAAGAATGAGAATGGAAATGCTTTCTTTTACAAATCCATCACTTGGATTTAAGAGATAATTAACAAAATGGATGAAATTGGACTTGTTCCTATGGATACTTTCACTAAATTGATTTAAAATGGAGCTAGCACTATTCTTAACCATACATTAAGTTTTCTAGATGATGAGTTTTGGTTGATTCTGAAAATTAAATTGGGAAAGATGAGTTATACGGATTTGGAGAGCTATGAGTTTCAAACAAGCATGCTTGTCTTTTAATCCGAATTCATCAATTTCAAACGAAAGACGACAGATGGAGACTCATTTTTCCAATGACATTTTACTTTAATGGTATTTTTGCTATGTGTTTATTAGTTCATGTCAGATTTGCAATAATGAATATAGTTAAGGGAAAATGATGTGATTTAGTTGTTAACCATTATCTTAGGCGCTAATTTTATGCCACGTATGCTATGACGTAAGATTTCCGTCAACGACTAATGGAGGTCTTCGGATGAAAATTCAAATTTGCAACAATATATTAGTACTTTTGCTACATTTGTTAGTTTAGGTTTAGATTTATACTCTTAAGTCCTATGAAAGGATAATGTATTTCTTTTGATATGAAGATTAAAATATGTGAAGTTTATAATGTTTTTTTTCCCCATTTCTGCTCCTGCAACTAAAATTAAAACATTTTCTTTTGAGCTATGTGCAGTTAAAATCTCAATAATAATTAAAATAAAATAAAATATTCCTTTTGATGTTTTGTACAGTGATAGTTTTAATAAAAATTTAAAAAATTCTTTTTGAGTCTTATATAGTGATAGCTTCAATAAAAGTAATATGGTAAATTGAATATTAAAGGCTTTCTAAAAGCAAAAACACTTTATTCTTTTTTGGACGGCCAAAAGAGAAATACTTGGATCATTTTTTAAAATAGAGGGAGTATAAAGGATATAATTCCGGAGTAGATAGTGCAATTTAGCCCCCAACAAAGAATACAGTGATATATTTGTAGAGTTGAAGTGCTGGCTCTGCTGAACGAGTAAAGTCTGATTATTGATTCAAAATTAAGAGAGTTTAACAAAATAGAGTTGGACAATACATCTAGACATGCCTCTCCTAAAGTCAAAGTGTGGTGTGGGTGTGGCCAACTCAACCGGGCATTGGAGTGCTGTTAGACCTCCCATTAATTGAGTGGAATTTTTTTTGAAAATCTCAATTCATTTTTGGGCAGTTGCCTATATCTGGGTTGAATATTTCTCGAGCCTTCTAGCGTCTTAATCATGATAATCAGAGGAACATTGCAATGTCTGGTAAATATGGCAGATAGAGCCCCGTATTTCCTTAATATGCCTAATTCAGTTGCATGGCTTTTAATTATTGTGATTGGGTAACTCTTTTTAATTTATATATATTGACTCCATTGCAGGGTGAAGCCTACGATAACCTTATCAAATTGCGCTCAAGCCCACTACTCCGGCTCACTTACGCTGCCATTTGATATAGGAATCTAATGCAAGTAAAATAAAGAATATTATTTTCCATCCACGCTAGAAATAAGAATTACTAGCTGGAAGAATAATTGAGTTTAGCCGAGTGTTTTTTTATTTTTTGTAATAAAAAACATCTTTAAAAGGTACAAAATCAGAATATATTATATATTTAAGGGAAAGATAGAAATGTTTATTTTTTCAGGATATATAAATTACATGAACTAGCATTTAATGACATTTTTATGGAAAAGTCGTGGAGATCCCATGCTGAACTTCTGACCTGCATCCATGTTCTTTAGCCGCCTTGCTAAATGGCCCAAACTAGCCAAGGTTTTTGAAAAGTAGTTAAAGTGTTTATTTGGATGCATCATTTTTTTTTCTTTTTACAAAAGTTGTATAAAATTAAAATACAATATTTCAAAAATTTCGGAAAACACTCTTTTGTTCGTTTTTTTTTTCTCTAGCAAAATGTGAAAAATTTATAAGAAATTGATGAGTTGTTAAAATAGAAAATTTTATTCAAAAGAAAATTAAAATAGTAGTATAAGATTTACATGGAAACACAGAGAATGGGACCGAACCAATGTCAATTACCGGTATAAATCCAGTTGTCCTCGTGTTTAGGTGAAATCTTTTTCTTGAAATATGCATTTTAACTTTTTTTTTTATATTATCCGGCAGTAATTTCTGAAATCTTAATTTATACTATATAGTAATTATATTCCAGTAATTTATATCTATATTACATTTTTTTTACAGTTAATTGGCATTTAAAAGATACAGTTTTGCATTTATATAGAGAAAAAAATAATTTAAAATGTTTACTAATTGTAAAAATTTTTTACTAAATAGATTAAAATTACTGGAATATAACTAACATATAATTTAATTTAGGATTTCAAAGCCTCCATTGGACGGTATAAAAACTAGGGAAAAATTATATATTTATAAAATAAGAGGAGCAAATAACTTTACCTAAACTTTATGGGAAAAGCTGTATTGGCTCTCTCCCAAGATAACATATATTTCTTCGTTCGCGTATAGCTAATTGATTTTTTTTTAATATTCGTTTTGAATTCTTGCTGTTAGGACAAGAGCATATAAGTACAACATATTAGACAGCAATACAGTAATGGATTAATGGGGGCAGAGAAATTCCAGGCCTGTTTGGCCGGTCAATTTGATATGTGAAGAAAGTTAATTAGCCACTACTAGTAGACAAAATAATAATAATAATAATAATAATAATAATAATAATAATAATAATCATCATCATCACTTAAAAGAAGCATGACTTATGAGCCTTATTGGCCTGTGTGCTCAACCAGCCATTGCATAACTTACTTGAAACTTATCTTAAACTATGGTGATCGCATGTGGATATTCTAACCAATGACACGAGCTTCTCACAGCTTTTTTTTTTTTTTTAAATATCACCGACAATTACAAGTGAGGTATCATTGGTGGGTTTGCTATGTTGAACAAACTTCCTTCTTTGAATTGGATTTCAAATTATCTAGATGTTGCTTTTTCTATTATGTCCCCTATGTATGGCTGAAAATAAATATAGAAATCATTTTTTTTTTCAAATGCTCGTATGTTGTGCTTGTTCGGAGAGAAGTGATGTGCTTGTTGAAGTTGAGAGAGGCTCCTAGACAATAATAGATGTTGGCATTGCTTAAAGAGTTGTGAAAGGTAATAGCCTTAAGGTAAAATTGAGACAAGCCTGCTTCTATAGGTTGGTTTAATTTATTTTATCTGGCAAGAAAGGAATAATATGATCCATCACCAATACATTCATCAGTATGACTATTCAGTTAATCTGCTTATTGAAGTTGTTCAAGTTAATTAGATTTAATTGTTTTTTTTTTTTTGTGATTTTTTGCCTGGTTTGTATGGGCTTAATTTTACTGTGCAGCATAGGTTTTTAGGGTTTGTTTTATTTTTTATTTAAAAAATATTATTTGTGAGTATTACATATTTCTTGAAATTTAAGGATGTTAAGCTACACTGGCTAACCTTGAACTTGCATTCGAAATGATGAGGGATGAGGGATAAGGGATCAAACTTAAGCAGAGGCACGGGCAGCGTCTTCTATGCTTCTTCCATCGATCGAACTAGACTACCGTGAAGACAACTAGCTTTATGCATGAGATATTGGCTCATAAATTTTAACAGAAAACTTTCTAGTTGGGGAATAAAATAGTATAAAAACATATTAATAGGTGTATATGGTAGAGATTATTGAAAAGTAAATATTAGTGATTATTTACTCAATTATATATTAATAAAGAATATACATTTTAAGAAGCCCGAAACAACTCTTAAAGCATATTTTACAAAAATTAAGTATTTTTTAATTAATTTTGTAGGCTAGATAAGGTGAAAATTTTTTTTAATAAAATTATTTATTTGTTAAAAAAATATAATTTAAATAATTATTAAATAAATAGAGTATCAGGACTTAAATAGTGCTGATTTAAAGGAAAAAAAATTTAAATTTATAATAAGTGATTATTTAAATAATTGATTAAGTTGAGCGGACTGGTGCGCGTAAAAACTACTCCTATTAAGTATCATTGCATTGCACCAAATCTTTTGTAGCTATTGCGAAATATATAAAAATTCCAAATAATTGCGAAAAAGTCCAAAGCTTCACATCCGGTCCTTAGCCTCGCGTTTCACGCGTCATGCCTGCCGAACTAAAAACAATAGTACGTTCCCTAGCACGTGTTCTCAACCCCACCGCCCTTTTTCAATTCTTCTAGAAATAGTCTAAAATATTTATGGAGTATAATTTTATTTACATGACAAGTTAAACATGTTCATGCCATGCATGAGATTAGTATTTGTTTTAATATTTTGAGAGTTTATATTTATTTAATTATAAAATTTACCTTCATAATTAGTTATTATAAAATGTTTGGAAATTAGGATAAAGTTAAATGATTTAGGAGGAGCATAAATTTTATGTTTTAAAAAAATTAACGCATAAAAAGAGAAAACAATTATTTTATATACTGATGCATTTTATAAAGAGGTGGCAAATATGGGTTTTGTTTGTGAAAAATAAAAAAAGTGAAGAGGGGTTTTATGGAAAAAGTATGAAATAATAAAAAAACACAACTATTGAAGGCATTGAATCAACTATAGAACTTTAACTACCGGTTTTTTTAAATCAATTTCTCTATAAATTTTGTTGATCACTAATTTATAAACAGGCAAAATAAAGATAAAAAAACATCCTTATACTATATTCACGATAGAATGATTAACTAAGTGAGGAAGAAGAAAAAAATGTCCTATACAAAAGTGCAATAGCTAACATTGAATCAAAGTAAAGTTTGTTGTTGGCATTAAAATTATTTTTGTTGATGAAAGAAATATAAATTTAGGGAGCATTCCGAGCTTGGCTAAATCAAGAGTAATTGTTAATAATTATGTTGTTTATGGTTGAAAATGAGAAAGCAGAAGGTGTTTGAAGAAATGTAACTTTCTTGTATCTTTGTTTGTTTGTTTTTTTTTTAAGTAAAAGGATTTCATGCATTTTGTTTGTTAGGAAAAAAATCTCAAAAATAACTTATTAATGGAGAAGTGTTGTAAAAAGAGATAAAAGTGTTCAACTCTCTTTAAATAGAAGAATATGATAATTAGTAGCTTTTATACTACTTTAGAAATAAGAAAAATTACTTGGATAAGAGCAAAATTTTTACACTTTTGCCATAAAATTTTCTTCCTTCTTATGCCTATGCATGCTGTAGCAACGTCGGGTTTTCTGGAGTCGCCACCAATCAGTTTTCTTAGGTCGATTGGTCACCTTAAAATTGGTTTGCGAGAGTTCGGGGGTTCGGGAGTACGGTTACGCTAAAACAACTTTGTTATAGCGCCCAAAATTGGCACCTTAGTTGATTTTAATTTTGTTTTACTTTGCTTTTTAACAACTTCAGTTAATTTTCAAAATTAGAAATTTTAACTGGATTAGTCAGATGTGGATTTTTGGTAATTAATTTGTATGAAATTTGATATTTCCGAACCATGGACTCTGCCGAGTCACCCGGACACGGAATTTGATGAAATTTTAATTAAATATTTTAATTAATTAACAATCCATATCATGAATCCCGGAGGATTATCATAATATGGATTTTTGGTACTTAATTTTATTCATTTAAAATTTGATAATAAAAATTTATTAAAAATCTTTAATTTATTATTCATTATTTAATTAATTATTAATTTTTTTGTCATAAATTTTTATGGAATTTTGGAAAAATGTTGTCTAAAATTTTATTTTTCATTCTTTCTTTTTGAAAGATTTTTAAAATAATTATCTAATCTTTGGGTCTAAAAATATACTTAAAAAAAATAATTGATTTTTGTGGAATCGTTTGGTTATGATTTTTTTATAAAAAGAAAAAAAAAAGGTTAAATTTTTGTTATTTTTTTTTTTGAGGAAATAAAAAGGATACGTTTTAATATTCCAATTAATATTTAAATATATGAAAGAAAACAAAGGATGGGAGCTTGGTAATAAAAATGGATTCTTGATTAGTCCTAAAATAAAGTTAATTATTCACACAAAAAAAAAACTCCTTCTTATTGTTTTGTTATTATTTATTTTGTATAGCTAAAAGTGAAATAAGTTTAATCAACTATGTAAAACAAACAATTACATACAAGTAAATAAAGGCCAATAAATAAAGAATAAAGTGGGGCTTTTTGGCCATCCACTTAAAAAATTGCACAAATTAAATAACATATGCAAATATATAAAAACACATAAAGTAAATAAAAGAAAATTAAAGGTCAATAAACAAGAAACAAATAAATAAAGTGGGGCTTTTTGGCCATCCACTTTAATAACACAATACTAATAACAACAATAATAAAAATTAGCAAAATTAGTAAAGTTAGTTGTTAATAACAATAAAAATAAAAGTTAGTTGTGTTGGTTGAATTAATTATTAACAATAATAACAGCAATAATAATAAAAGTTAGTAAAGTTAGTAAGTTAGTAAGTTAGTAACAATAAAAATAAAAGTTAGTAAAGTTAGATTAGTTGTTAATAACAAAAAAATAAAAGTTAGTAAAGTTAGATGAATTAGTTGTTAATAACAACAATAAAAAAAAGGTTAGTAAAGTATAGATTAATTAGTTGTAATAACAACAATAAAAAAAAGGGTTAGTAATAATAACAATAATAAACAAATAAATAAACAAGTAAAAAAATTAGAGTTAGTAATTAATTCTGCAAGAACAAAATAAAAGGTTAGTGACCAAATTGAAAGAAATTAAAAAGATGAAGGATTAAATGAGAGTTTTACCCTTTTTAAAATTAAAATTTTGAATTCTGTTGAAACGAAACGGGACGACGGCGACACGGAAGCGGGCGAGCGGGGGCGACGGCAGGGGGGCACGGCGGGCCAGGGCGAAGGCGGCGGCGGGCGACGGCGGCGGGGACGGGCGACGGCGGGGAGGCGCGACGGCGGGGGCGGCAGGCGACGGCGGAAAAAAAAGGAGGAAGGGAGGACGGCGGCGGCGGCGCGGCGGAGGGGAAGGCGACGGTGGACGGCGTGGGCGGGCGGCGGTGACGGCGTGGGCGACGGTGGCACGGCGTGGGAGGCGGCGTCACGGCGTGGGCGACGGTGGTGGCTGGACGACGGTGACGGCGGCGTGGTGGAGCGTGACGGAGGCAAAAAGAAAGAAAACGGAATCGGTGAAAGGGGGAGTTAAACGGCAGACAGGAGAAATTTCTGGTGTTCTGGGAATAAGTAAGAGAGGCCAGGGATTAAGAATGTAATATTTTCTTTTTTTTAAAACGGAGCTCTAAGATTTCTGTGTATTTTTTTCGTGTTCAGAACTGAATTTGAAGGCCTATTTATAGATGAAGTTTGGCTGAAATGTGGACGGATAAATTAATAAAAAATTTCAAACTTATCTTTTAAATTGGTAAAATGACAGTTTCAGTCCTTTACGTTACTCCAGCTCTGGATAAGCTTCAGAAGCTTCTGATTTTGACAATTTTAACGTTTTCTGTCAATTTGGGCAAGAAACGTCCGTTTAGGCCCAAAATTGACGCGAAAAATTACCCAATGCTCCTGGAACTTTCAGAATATATCAATTTTTCTCAAAACTTCTCAATTTTGTCATTTTTACCTAAAACTTTTTAATTTTGTCATTTGTTCCTCAAACTTTTTAATTTTGTCATTTTTATGGAGTTTTTTTTTTTTTTCATTCAAACATACACATATACACATATATTATTTTAAATCAAATCTTCACAAAACAAAAATGTATTTTAAACTAAAAATTTTTTAGTAATAATAATAAAAATATTAATTAATTAATTTTTTTATCTCTTTTTTTTAAAATTTTTTTTTTTAAAAAAAATTTTTCCTTTTAATGGTCGGACGAAATTGGGTGTCAACACATGCATTTATGGATTTGTAAAAATTATTTAAATGCATTTGGAGATTTGCAAATAACATTTAAATTATCCATTTCGGCATTCATGGAATAGTAGGATAATCTTCATAGTTTGACTATCAAGTTCATATTACCATTCATGAAATATACTAAGATAATCTTTATAGTTTGACATTTACGTTCATCTATTCGTTAAATACATATAGATATACATATATGGAGGATTCCTAAATGGCATTACATTTTCATTTAAATATGTTCATCTATTTTTGCCATACATACGTGGTGAGTGAAAATATCAAAAATCATTCAATCTGTATTATATAGGTGAAAAAATACTACTAAAAAAACATTAATTACATAACATAGATTAAGTACAAATAAGATTGTAATTGTAACATCATATATTTTGTTTATCATTGAAACTTAAATTAATGACTCTAGAAATTTAATTAATATTTATATAGTATACTATGTAATTGGAGAAATGGTCTTTAGGGAAATAAAAAACAAAATAGATATTTTGTAGAAATATAATACTCCCTCTGTCCCATATATTTTAAAACTTTTACTTTTTAGTAATTAATCTATAATTTTTTATTTTCAATTTTTAGTATATAAATAAAAAAATCTTATATATAAATGATAAATAAAGACCTATAGTTTCTAAATATATATATATTTTATTTTTTTCTAACCAATAATATAAATAAATTCAAGTCAAACTATGGCTAAAAGTCAACTGTTTCAGAGTATATGGGACAGAGGTAGTATGTGATATCATTTGCCAATGGACCAAAGTGAAACATTTTTTTATAAGTTCAGAACTGAAACTGAACGATTGTATGTTAGAGACTGCAACAATATAATATTTAAAGTTAAGGGACTGTCAATAAAATTTACTTAATTAGCTAGTACATAATAACTCTATAAATTTAATTAACATTATAGAGTATAATATGTGATTGGGGAAATGATCTTTAAGATGTAAAAAATAGGAGAGAGATTTTGTAAAAGTATAATATGTGATTCCATTTAGCTAGGAACCAAAGTGACACATTTTTAATAAATTTTAGGACCAAAACAGAATTGTTCAAAAGTTAAGGACTAAAATGATACAATATTTAAAGTTAAGGAACTTTCATGAAATTTACTTATTTAGTATATTTATTGATATCATTTATTGCTAATTTAATTACATTTATACAGATAGATAATCTTTTTTAAACTATGGCCTCAAAGCTTTTTTACCCCATAAACTTTGCTAACCTTGACACTTTACACCTTAGACTTTAATTGAGATTGGCTCGCCCATCAAACTTTGTAAAGTAGGACTCTATTACCCTTGACTAACGGAAGCTCCACACATCACACATGGTGACTTTTGTTCCAGAAATGATAGTTTTAATTATGGGAAGACCAAAGTGAAAGAGAAGTGGAACCTGAAGGAGCTCAATGGGATTCTTTAGAACTTTGGCGCTAATTTGAGAGAGCTCCTTAAAGAATAACGTTATCGTGGATTGATTTCGAGGCATTCCAGTTGCACCCTACGAAGCATCACCCACGGTTCCGGTCGTTTTGCCAGAAAACGGTGCACGAGGTTTGGTCAGAGATTCAAGTACAGCAGGCGGCAACAGCAAGGTCAGACGTAATGCACTACTGGGAACTTCCGCTCGCTATTCGGCGAGAAACTGAAAAAAATTAGTGTAACTTAATCACATGATGAGAAGGTTAGCAAGACGTTATAGTAGGCTTATAAAACGAAGGTCGCCAATTCAGAGTATGTTTTGTCCCAAGTGGTCAGACTGCTCTCTCCCACAGTCTCAGATCATGAGAGTGAATGTGGATAAATAACTCTACCATTTTTTAATATAGAGGTGGTGCAACAACAGACTGTCGTCTTCAACAATAGAAGATAGATGACTTTTTCCAGAAGACATCCTGTATTTTTGTTGTCTATATGTATATTTTTCCAAGGTTAAGAGGGAATGTTTAATTTAGAAAGAATGCTCATTATTGTATTCATATGTAGATGCGTTTCCCCAGCTGCCCGGAAGGAAGCAACTTTAAATCTAGATTTGAATTCTCCTTAATTTTTATTTGAATTGGTTTGGACTACAAGTTGATCCAACTTGTATGTATAAAATTATCCAGAATAGCTTTTCCTCCTATGTAGTTATGTCACTTCCAAAGCGAAAAAGAAAAAGAAAAAACACAGCTATATATGTTGGTTTGGGTTATATCACACTGGAAGCTCACAGGGGGTTTATGTTGATGTACAGAGGCAGCGAAGGATAGCAAAGCATCCATTCGCTAGGGTACGCTGAGGAATATGGGAATAAGAGCGAACATAGAGAACCGCTTTGCTCACCAATGTCATCATTGTCACGTGACAACAGGTGTGCATTTTGCGTCAATCTATGGACTAACTTGCATAGATTCTCAAAGTTTGAGGACTAAGGCGCATAGTTTACCAAAGTTGGAGGACTAAGTCATTATGTGTCAAAGTTAAGGGACTAACTCATGCGAGTTTGCAAAGTCGAGTGACCAACATGCATTTAGGCCTTTTATGAATTTAGAGCTAATTATTTAATCACTTACATAATCACTTATTATTTCTTTTGTCTAGATAAAAGCTAATATTTTATTTAGCTAATAACCACATAAAATTTTATTTTTTAAGGAAATTATTTTTTAAAAAATTAGAATATTTTAATTAATACATAAATTGAGAAAATAATTACATGTATAAAGATAATCATTAATAATTACATTTCAATATTGTTTCACATACCCTAAAGTTTTGAATCTTGCTATAATTAAAATTAGTTGCATAAGTAAAACAAAAAAAATAAAAATTCTAAACATCCAAGCCTTACAGCTATTAATAATTGTAGATGCCGAGCCTAAACTTACTAGCCCAAAGTTAAAAGGAAAATTTACCAAAACTCATGTATTTTGGTCCAACCTATACTTTATCTTTATTATTTTTCAGAACTTACACTTTTATCTATGTTTTTTTTATATTGTCTGATAATAATTTTTGAAACCATAATTTAAATCTTCCAGTAACTTAAATTTCTCTAATAGTTTTCTAAAATTAATAAAAATTTTCGATTATCAATTTTTCTTTTTTGTGGAATGCAAATCAGTATTTTTTAAATTATCAACTTTTCAATTTCTATGAAATGCAAGCCACCTTCTTATAAATGTAAATTGGTATTTTCTAAATTTTAGTTAACTATAAAAAATATTAAAAATTTTAGAATTACTTGAATATAAAATATCAAACAGTTTAAATTAGAGTTTGAGAAGTTATTTGTGAGACAATGTTAAAAAAGTATGTGTAAAATCTAAAATGAGAAATTGTTTGCGAGACAATGTTAAAAAATATGTGTAAAATCTAAACTTTTTAAACAGATGTTTAAATTGTAAGTTAAGTCAAATAGAGTTTTTGTTGTTTTCCTAATGAAAACCCCCCGCCAGAACAGATTCGCTATTTCGTCTCCATTTGGATTTAAACCAAAAACAAGCATGTGGTTTGAGTTCCAACGCCTCATAGTAGTTTTTTTTTTAATTTATTTTTTGGCAAAATCCGTTGCCACACGCCAGTTCATTACGCAATAATTCGCCTAACACATCTGTGGTCACCTATAAAAGCCCCCCTCGTTCAACCGTTTTGTGGGGAGAGCTACGGGAGATCGTTTCCTTCGATTTGATTCCATTTTGGGTGCCCTGATTGGGATTTTTGCATCCGAATTAAGACATGGGAAGCTTAGGTGCGGTCCTGAGGCATCCAGATGATTTCTATCCTTTGTTGAAGCTTAAAATGGCGGCCAAGCGAGCTGAGAAGCAGATCCCGCCGGAGCCTCACTGGGGTTTCTGCTACTCTATGCTTCACAAGGTTTCTCGTAGCTTTGCCCTCGTCATTCAGCAGCTTGGTCCCGAGCTTAGAGACGCTGTGAGCTCCCGTTTGCGCTGCCATTCATGTTGATTTAACTTCGTCTGTAGAATTGTCTGTTGATTAGGCTCTGACCTTCCATTGATCGTTCACATACCCGAAATTCCCTATATCTGGACTGCTGTCTTGCCTTTCCTTTTTTTTTTTTTTTGCCCCTTTTACCTTTCCTTTTCTTGGTTGTGATATTAGATATGGAGACTTAATTTTGCTTAGCATGGTGCGTTTGGATAGATGCTGCCTTATGTGGTGATTGTGGTTCGTGGCACTTGGACTTATTTCTGCATAATCTTAAGTCTTCCGGATTTTTTCTCTTAATCAGATTAATTCTTCTAAGATTGATATTGCCGCTGTGGGCTTATACTACTTAAATTGTGGCTGGATGAGGATAATGATTTTGTTACTAAATTTAGTCCAATGGTCCTAGGGGAAGGGACTGGCAAAGTATATCCAGGCTTCAGCCGAGATCATGTGACCATGCGACCATGGCATATTGATTCACCCATAGAATGACAGTTCTAGCTATAACTCTGCTATGAAATGCTTCAGTGATGGTGGTTACCTGCATCTGTCTCCTTTCTTTGCAAATGGAAATTAAGTTGATTGCTATTCTGTGGAAAGGGTGTCTGGGTGGGGACTGGAAACCAACCAAACAAGATCAGGGAATCGGAGGGGTTAAGGAGGTGAAATATTCCTTAGCTTCTTGGTGAAGTCATCAATGTTTTCCCTTAGAGAAAGCCACAAAACGTGCTGCCCTCAACCACAAGTCTGTTACTCCTATATCATGGGTCTTGACATCATGGAAATAGGATCATTCAAGTTGTCATTGTCTTGTTGTGATTGCTTTCACGCATTATGTATGGATAAATTAGAGTCAATCAATATTTGAATTTACTTCCTTCCTTGTGCATTTTCCACAGCACTTAGTTCTGATATTGTTCCATTTTGTGTTTATGCAGGTATGCATTTTTTATTTAGTTCTGCGAGCTCTTGATACTGTTGGTTCGTACTCACATCTCTTAAGCAAAATTTTCTTAAGCCATGTCTTCTTTTTCTTCTTTTTTTCTCTCTTTCCAGTTTCTTTAAAGAAACTATAATGTTTCATGTATCTCCAAAAAAAAAAAAAAAAGCATCATGCTTAATATATCAGTCGAGATGCCATTTTTGTGGAGCTTTGTCGCAGCACTGATGCAGTTTCCTTTTTTCTCCTTTTAATTTTTAAGTAGTTATCATGTTTTTTCTTTTCACACTATTATCTAATCCTATCAATTTGTCATTCATGTATCTCAATAAATGAGCATTATTCTTGCTTGATACATCAGTGCTTTTGTGGAGTTTGGTTGCACCACTGATGCAGATTTTGATAAATGGAACAGGAAATGATAAAAGAGGTTGATAAAATGAGGCATTTGTGGGAAAGATAAATTGACTTTTCCGTTGGACTATTACTTGTCACCCAGTATCGAAAAACACAAGATTTCCACCACCGTACCTGCTTCCCTTTTCTCCTCTGTTAAAACTTCTCATCTGTTTCTCCTAATTTTATAGTGACCATATGCTGCCTTTTTATTTATACTTAACCCTTATTTTATTTTGACTTAATATCCTGATTTTCAATTGATGAAAACACAAATTCGCTACCCACTTTCGGAAAAGCACTTGTTCAAATTGTGGATGATGTCCATACTTGCATGAACATCTGATCAGTGTGTGTCCTATATAAGTTATTCAAATTAGTGGAAATTCGATGATTAGTTGTTCATATTTTAATATTGACATTTCATTTGTACAGACTTGATAGTTTTAGCTTCTTCAATATATATATATCTCCAAGTTCGATGCTGAATTTCTGTTTGTTCTCCCGTATTAAAGAGGAACAGAAAGGAAATTTTCAGTTAGGTTTGTGCTGATTGATTCTTCTGACTGTTTGGTTACAGAGGATGACACTAGCATACAGGCAGATGTCAAAGTACCTATCCTGATAAATTTTTATCGCCACATATATGAACGTGAATGGCACTTTTCATGTAAGTACTCTCAAATTTATGGAGCTTCTTATTTTGTTCTCCATAAAGTTTTCAGAATTGAGGTGAATCCTCTATTTCTTGTACCTTTTAAGTTACTAAAGGGAAGCATTTCCCATGAGCCAATTTCACTTACAGACCATTTCTTTTGCACTTAGGTGGTACAAAATATTACAAAGTTCTCATGGACGAGTTCCATCATGTTTCTGCTGCATTTCTGGGGCTTGGAAAAGGGTTTGCTTTTATCCTTGTCTTTTCCCTACTTATATAGTTGAGACTTGAGAATATTCCTTATGTAGCTATAGCTCGTACATTTTAAAGCTAGGTTGACGTAGTAGAGATTAGGGGTAAGTTGTTTAATTGATTGCATTTACTCAACTTTAGTGGAAAGTTTTGACTATTCATGCTCACTACATTTGATACTCGTAAACACAGTGACTATGCTGCAGTTGTTAAGTAGCAGTATGCCTGGCAAATGCTGTTCACACTTGATTGTACAGTTTCTTGTTCTTCCTATTGTTTATAGGAAAAGCGCGATGGTGTTAAAGGTTTTTAACAGGTTTACTGAAATGCTCACAAAGAGTTTGGCTAGCCTTGTATTGCTTTGATAGTGTGATAAGTTTGGTTATCAACCAAGGGAATACATTAGGGGCAGATGGATGGTGTTAGTAAGGGAGAAACAAGGTATCTTATTTATTTTCAGTGCCTGTTGCAAATGGAGCATATGTTGTAGCACCTTTTTCATTAAAGCTGACAATACAGTGAAAGTTGGACACAGATTTAAAACAAGAGATGCTACTGGGAACCTAAAAATTTTAAGATGAGGAGTTACCATATTGTCCGTTGTAACGTAAAATCAGAATTATTTATCTTTTGGATGGGGTAGTTATAATTATTTACTCAAACTTCCCTAACTCAAGAAAGAATCCTTAATTTGCAACAAGAATAAGTCACAGAACCAACACTGAATCTCCAGTCAGTTCAAAGTTGAATTTGTGATATTTCGCTTTCAACTCAAATAGATCAGTCTTTATGACATTGTAGTTGCATGATCTCCTCCTTGGTCTCTCACTTAAGGATTAAGGCTTTCTCTTCATTTTCTTTCCCCTTTTCCTTTTAATTTTTTCCCAAGTCTTTTTGCCTAATTGTTCTCTTGCTGTGCAGTTATCAGGAGGCAATAGAGGATATTACAAAGAGAATGGGTGCTGGAATGGCAAAATTTATTTGCAAAGAGGTTTGTAAGACTTGTAGCATGCATGTGATATTGTGTATAAAAGGGAGCTCAATCATTTCATGTACGTTAGACTCCTAAAATCTCACATGCTCTAGACTGTCTTATAACACAAATTTAATCCTTCACATCTGCAAACCCATACAAAAGGATTCGTTTGGAATAACTGCATTTCAAATTGTTCCTATGTGTGATGCTGATAAGTGTCGCCTGCCCTGTTAGGTGGAAACAATTGATGACTATGATGAATATTGCCACTATGTGGCAGGACTTGTTGGGTTGGGTCTATCAAAACTTTTCCATGCCTCTGGACTTGAAGATTTGGCCCCAGATACTCTTTCTAATTCAATGGGATTATTTCTTCAGGTAATATTTTGCCCTAAGAGGCAAAAGTACTTTTCCTGGCATAGAAGATAAGCAAGCATTAAACAAATTTCATTATTATTTTTTTTTGGTAATCAATTTCATTTTCATTTTGAGCCTTGCTTCAAAAGTGATTAGCATTGTTGTGTTTTGAATGTATAAATGTCAGAAAGCAAATATTATCCGAGACTATCTGGAGGATATTAATGAGATACCTAAGTCACGCATGTTTTGGCCTCGCCAAATATGGAGTAAATATGTCAATAAACTGGAGGTATGTATACTTCCTTTCAGTTATTATAATGGATTGAGCATCTAACTCTTGTTTGTCATGTGACATTTTAATAATGAATTGTACCATAATTTACTTACTGTTATTTGTTGAAATCTGTATTACTATTGTAATGGTCTAGTTGGTTTAGAATCTGATTTGAAGGGAAAAAGTTATTGTTAAATCCCACATGGCTTAATAAAGGAGTTGTTTGTGGCTTTAGGCCTTGCATGTGAAGGAGTGTTAAATCTCACATGGCTTAATAAAGGAGTTACTTGTGGCTTTATATTGTGGTGAAGCCCCTCCACTCATTACCAGTTGGTTTTAAGTTGGTTGCTTTAGCATGGAATCATAACCGCGTTTCACTTCCCCAATTTATCTCAGTTCTATCATTTGTTACCAGGTTCAGATTTGCTTTCTGTCTAACTCTGGTTTCAGTTTAGGTTTCACATGCAAGATGGCTGAGGTCTTGCATGTGAGGGGGAGCGTTAGATCCCAAATGGCTTAATAAAAGAGTTACTTGTGGCTTGGGGGCTTGTATGTGAGGGGAGTGTTAAATCCCACATGTCTTAATAAAGGAGTTACTTGTGGCTTTACATTGTGGTAAAGCCCCTCCACTTATCACCAATTGGTATTAAGTTGGTTGCTTTAGCAATTATCTTAAACATTGATTATGATGTAGAGATAAATAAGGTGCTTTGAATTATTTTATTAGTGTTTGTTAGAATACAATTACAAATATTGATTATATAATATTTAGATTATAATTTGATGTAAGATAAATTGTGTTTCCATTTGATGTGGAGTTTTGCAATATTTGGATAGTCATGAAGAGAGATTAAGAATATTATCCTCAGGTAGCATCATCACAATGAAAGGACAAAAAAACAGTTGCTTATAAGAGTAAACTAAACCAAGAGACTGTGCAACATATTTTTCCTCTCTAAATTTTCTTTGAAGGAAGTATGGTTGTATAATATATTTTCTGGATGTGAAGAGCCTTGCTTTCTAAGATTCTGAGAACTCCTTTGATAAAACACCTTTTTGATGATTCTCCAAAGGAGCTCTCTAGAACTTAGGAAACAAGGTTTTACACATCCCTAATATATGTTACACGACCATACTTTTACTGATAGAAATTTGGAGAATAAAAAAGGAATTGTTTTCCACAATGCAGCGATGCATGTACTTTACTGTTTCTTTTATTTGGTATCAAGAAGCAACTTTGATA
Source organism: Aquilaria sinensis (assembly GCA_005392925.1). Classification (NCBI taxonomy): domain Eukaryota; kingdom Viridiplantae; phylum Streptophyta; class Magnoliopsida; order Malvales; family Thymelaeaceae; genus Aquilaria; species Aquilaria sinensis. The sequence continues at coordinate 71,135 of SMDT01000950.1, read as the reverse complement.
CCAGATAGATCATAAATGAACAGTTCATGTACAAAAATGAAGAAAACCTAGGTGACATATTTCGCCAATATTGGCGGAAGCTTTGACACTCCACGCACGACTTGATGTTTGTTAGGATAGAATGCTAAAAACGTGTTTTCCCATGATAAAAGCAGCGTTTTAGGGGTGCTTTAGCTTCTTGGTACATTAAATACCCGTCCTTGTTGCCAAGAGTGTTGCAATAAAGTGCAAATCAGTAACAACTATTGGCTAACAAAATGACTGACAGTGGAATGAACCATGTTTAGTTAGTTTTGCAATTACCGCACTCTGGAAAGGTGGTTTGACTGAAGTAGTTATATGTTCTGCGCATTAAAAAACATACACCAAACACAATTTTGTATTTATAGTTATAGAGCAGTAAATATGATGTTGATGGATTTTATCATCTCGTTTGCTTGATGGATGCGTCTTACTGTTTTTCCACTCTAGGAGCTGAAAGAGGAGGTGAACGCAGTCAAGGCAGTGCAGTGCCTGAATGACATGGTCACTAATGCGTTAATACACATGGATGATTGTTTAAAATACATGTCTGCTTTACGTGATCCTGCTATATTCCGGTTCTGTGCTATACCTCAGGTAGGAAACTTCCCAGTATTCTTATTTTCCAAGTTGGAGTGGAACTTATTTGAGTAGCTTATCTGTTTCTTTTAAATTTGTTGCTTGGAGTCCTCAAGATAACCAAGGGATGCTTAGCTGAGCTGATTTATTGTCTTTTGACTGTTATCTGCTTGTTGACAGAACGTAAGGAAATATCTGACCTTAAATGTCATGAAAATAGGATCTATTATAGGTGTTACTTGCTTCTGGCTATAGACAAACCAATACTGTGGTGTGTCCCACCTATGCTATTATGTTGTAGATGCAATTCTGCATTGGTTGAGACCTGTGATTACAGTCTAGTGGAATTAATGTCCTGGGTTTCTGGATAATGTTTAATAATCTTCACGAGCAAGCCAAAATTTGTCAGCCCTCATAACTGAGTACGTGGAAATATAAGCTTTTAGGGTCTTTGCAGTTCCCTGCCTTTGAAAATCCATCTTGTTGCTCTATTCTTTTCTTGTCTCGTGGTAGCATACTGACAAGTGACATCTTACTATATGGTGATCCCACAATGCTTTCTCTTCTCTGTCCATTATAATAATACATTTGGCTAAATTGCACTGCTGGTCCTTCAACTATTCCCTCTACTGCAAAGTGGTCCGTGAACTAAGAAGCTATTTATTTAGGTTGCTTTCTCTATTTCTTGCTGTCCAAGTAATTGTATCCTATAGTATCTAGGCTTTCCTCAAATATTTGCCGCTATATATAGGCAGGAGCTATTGTGACTAGAATCATCTTCTTCCCAATTTCTTACACTGCCAATTGAAACACTACTAACTTGGTATTTTATTGCTTTTACTAGATCATGGCTATTGGAACACTTGCTTTATGCTACAACAACATTCAAGTCTTCCGAGGTGTTGTAAAAATGAGAAGAGGTATTTTTGGTGTGTTTTCTTTTTCTCTTGTAAGAAGACAAGGTACAATATTGTGCCTCAGGAATAAAGGGCCCTATTCTGGTATGAAGCTGGGAAAGGAATGCATCGTATTTTGGTTTACCCAACTTTGGGAAGGCTTGATGCTATTCTAACATTTAAATAAAGTAGAGTTGGCTTTTCTGTTGCTGTTGTTACCTTATCACTTTACTATCTGGTACAAAGACCACAGGCTAGTGGTGTCTCAAAAATTGTTAAAGTAGCAGCTTATTTTTCAAATTTTTTGTGCTCTTCCCAGGCCTGACTGCCAAAGTGATTGATCGAACAAAATCAATGGCTGATGTATATGGTGCTTTCTATGATTTCTCCTGTATGTTGAAAGCCAAGGTACTGAAAGATAAGAATCTTTAGAAGAGTCAACTTGTATGAATGGTCTGTTTGTTAATTGGTATAGTTGAAGTTGGCAGAATGCGAAGTTCTGATCACAGACAGGGAGCAATTAGTTTTGAGTACTTTGATATGTTTTTACAGCATTTAAGGATGCTAATGTATCACCACCTGTTGCGAGCAGGTTGACAAGAATGATCCTAATGCTATGAACACATTGAGCCGACTAGATGTGACACAAAAAACTTGCAGAGCCTCCGGGGTCCTGAACAAGAGGTTTGTATGACTTCTGAATCTCATATGAAAGTTCAGCTTGTCTTTTATGATTGACCAACTTAAATGAATTTCATCAGGCAATCGTACATTCTACGGACAGAGCCAAACTACACACCATTCATGGTGAGATTTCTCTACTTATGGAACTTCCTGGCTATATTCGCAGATTGTCTTTGGCTGATTGATTTATCTGTTTCAATGTAGGGTGTTGTGGTCTTCATTCTGTTGGCTATACTCTTCGCTAAGCTTAATTCCAATGGACATGACAACTAGCTTGAGTTTGATTACAAAATCAATAATATATCCTTACCTTCAGAAAGTTATTCCTCCCTATGGCTATCTGACGTCCAAACATTCTCAAACATTTCTTATATAGGATTTTGGATTAGTTTGAAAGAATCTACGGCTGTTGACGGGTTGGAAGTTTAAAACTGTGGCCATGAGCTGTGTTTTGATCAAACGATGCTAAAGAATATGTTCTGAGTGAGCTTTATTATCTAGTTATTTACTTTGTATGAAGAAGAAGAAAAAAAAAGTCATGTTATGTACTTGTACAGATTGACAACTATTTTACAGAGTATATAATTTTATGACGGCTTTGTAATGCGTAGCGCCTTTCTTCCAATGAACTTGTTTTAATTTCCATGTGTTTTCCCCTTTCCTCTTGAATCCTTTTAAGATGACGATCCAAGCCCTGCTCTGCATTAAAATTTCTTGAAGTATAATCTCGGAGTATGATATGTTTGGGAAGTTGTCTGAACTTGTCGAGTAAAGCGAGTGGATAAATTCTTTTTTAATGGTGTAAGCGAATGGATGAATACATGATTTTTTGTATGCGCGCACGACAAATTTTGATTTTGATGCAACGTTAATGACCCAACTTTAGGCATATTTGTTATCCACTCGAGATACCATATTTACTTCAAGTAGAAGCTGCTATAAGAAGAGATATTAATTGCGAAGAACATGTGAGCCAAAATTTCGCTGTAAAGCAATGAGTTTATCCATTCTGAAAGCAAACTTTAACAACTGACCCATAAAAGCTTCAAAATTGTCTCTCGCTTCCCCCAATTCCCAAAGGGTTATATTGTGCCAAGAAAATAGAGAGAAATAAAAAACAAACATATCTTCAGTTCTGGGTGAAATATGCAATCAGCACATCTGCAAAAGCTTCCGCTTACTAGTCAATCAACATAAATCAACAACGAAAAATTATAGTCACAGAATCTCAAAAAAATAATCATAAGATATTGAATATAGTGAAGAAAGATGGAAGAGTTTGTTCCCATTGCGTAACGCTTTCCTCATCCAAAGACCAAGATATGGAACATAAAGCCGATCTAGCATTCTTACATCTGCAGCTACAAGCACCAGTCCATCTGGTTCAAGAGAGACACGTCCCTTTTTCTCTTTAACAAGCCAAGAAGGGCTTCAGAAAACTTCTGCCACTTTGCTTGCAAGAACGCGTTCCCTTCTTTCAATATACTCAAATGGGAACCAACCTGCTTTACCCTTGCACTCTCCTTCAGCCCAGCCACTATTCGTAACCTGCCAAGATCAGAAACATGAATGCCGCTAAGATCAAGTATCTACAAATAGAACTAGAGATATAAAAGCAGGATAGTGACTTAGACTATCTTTTAGTGTCCAAGTTCAACTCATTTCTAACCTTTCGGACAACAACATAGTCACCAACTGACAAGCTCAGCTCAACATCAGAAACAGCCTGATATGAAAACATAACCTGCAGCATGAATGGGCAGAGGACATTACAATATTCAGCAGTCTTCCAACCAAACTTATGCATGGAAACGAGAACTAGCACAAACCTCTCCTAAAAAGTATCCCATGCTATCTGTTGACCCATTCTGTGTTTGAGAAGCATACACACCATTAACTTCCTCGTAAGGAGGAGGTGGGGGTATGTTATCGGCACTTGAAGCTACACTAGGGGATGCTTCAATTCGTTGTCTCTCTGATGCCATCTGTCAAGAGTAACAACAAACAAATTAAAAGACATTCCAAATTCGTTGCAGTATCAACAATTAGTATAGCTACATAACGATGCCAGAGCCACAGACCTCATGTTCAAGTTGGTCAAGTATCTGCAAGACCCTTTGGTGGTATGCGCGTTCAGCCTCAACCTTGCAATCAATAGCATGATACGCTTAGAATGAATTTTCTTTTACCATGCAAAAGTTCTGTGCAACATGTTTTCACTACCATGGCAATAAGACGCTGAAGTGTCAACCTCTGCTGTTGAGCTTCGACAGCTGCCATTGCTGCAGCAGCTTCCTTCCCCAGTATCCCCATGTTTGATTTCAGATCCTGCAGCTTTGTTTCTGCAGCTTCTAATTTCATGGCCAGCTCAGGATTTCCACCAGTTTCCCTCACTTTTGCTTGGCGTTTGGAAACTTCTATAGCCTGTGTCGATTAGAAATGGATAAAAATTAATTACTCATTTGCAATAGGTAAACTCCAAACTTAGGCAGTTAACTGCTACATAACTTGGACTTATTGCCAGAAGGGACAAAGTTATGGCAATCCATCTATCTTACGAAAGGAGATAAAATTCACTAGAGTTTACTTGCATTGACTGTTTGTTTTGATCTTTTTTTATTTTCTAGGTGTAAATTAGTATGGTTCCAACACCTTTCTTGCTAGTCATGAAATCCTCTCCATCATCTCACTAAGTGTCAACACACTTATGGTAAAATGAAGCAGAACTCCTTGAACTGCTCGAGCAGACAGCAAACTTAAGCTCTCTCTCTCACTCTCGGGGTATATATAGCACACTTGTGTTAAGATCTGAGGTCAAATATGGAAAGCTTATTGATGCAACCATCTCTCCTTTGGCACATAAAAAAGAATTTTGATAAGATCTCTTGTCAAACTAAAAATGTTCCGGAGTACTGGTCATACATTTGGTGAAAACAAATATGTACAAAGAGACAACACCAAGTCCCTGACAAATGCATAAATCAAGAAAAGACACTCAGTGCCTGATAAACTACAATTTAAAAAAATATACATATATGAACGATTCAAGTGATTCTGTATCACCTGGGCTTCAGCTTCTTGTCGCATCCTGTCGTAGCGCTGGGCAAGATGCCGTGCATCCTCTAGTGGGGCACCCATTACCATTGCTCTTAGTGGCTCAGCAACCTACACAATGAATGTGATAAACAATTTTCAGGCAGTTCCTGGACAGTGCAAAAAGATGAAACAAAATCATCTGGCTATAAAGAAACAACAACCTAATTTGCATGAAAAGTGTACAGTTAACCTAACATATAGGAAAAACTCACGTAATCACTGATAAATAAACTAATCGATCCAACTAAGCCTATACATAAACAACTTGATCTGCATGGCAGGACAGCTAACTGGATAACATGGTACTTCCAGTTTCCCGCATATAGCAACTCCTACTAACTGGTGCAAAGTGGTACATCAAAATTTTGAATGGACTATTAACCAGGCAGGAAAATACTAACCCAGACAGTCCTGCACCATCAATAATCACATCCCCTTTTTGTTTTTTGGATTACAAGGGATGTTGCTGTAGGTCTATGACTGATGATGATTTGAGGTTGTTATCTTGAAAATAATCTTTTGCCATCCTCTTGCTGCCTTCTCAATAAAGTTCTTTTCTTATTTTAAGGAAAAAAAATCATACTCCTTTTTGGCTTGTCCTAATTCAACTATGCGTCCTTGAAACTTGAGTTCATTTTTTATTGGTTATTGTCATCTGTTTGCAGCTAATTCAACTATGCTATCTGGCTTTGGATCATGAACTTCATTTCCCATAGGCATCCGTTTTTGAAACAGAAATTGCAGATCAAAATACAGAAACCCCAGGCCTACCCGAAAAATTTAATAACAGATGAAAATATCCTGCTAGCTATATCTATGCTCAAATACCATAATGGTCTTCAAGACTCCAAGCCCAAGTGATGGAGAAACCAATGGCTCAATGCATGCTAAACATTCAGATTTCTAGGATTCACATGCATGAAAACTGTCAAAGAAACTGGCAAAACCTGTGTGCCAAGGGCCTTCAACAGATTACCGCGTTCCTTCTCCATCTGTGCACGAGCTCTTCCAAAATTTAATGCAGCTTTTGATAACGTGCTACCACTGGTGCAAGTATTTTCGGAACCATATTTCCTGCTATCCTCAGATAACTTCGTTCCTGTAAAAAAAAAGGCGATGATGTGAGATTGGAAGGTAAAAACTGGTATTTGAAATCTATCTTCAACCACTTGCCTATTTCAACTTGTTTGGACCCGGTGACAATATACCCCTCTACGCCACGAACAATATCCCTTTGGAAATGCTGCCAAATAGAAACAAGTGAGTGGCAAAATGAGGGAATGTATAGTAACGTAGTGGCATCACAGGAAGCTTGGCAACCTTCCCAAAACGTGTTGAGATGTAAAGTTTCTCAAGCTTCTGATGTTGCTGGACTTCTGCCTCATCAGCGATTACATTGTCAGAACCTCCATATCCCCACTGCTTCAGAACTGCCTGAAACATCATAGCCGGAAAAACCTTTTCAGCACAAATTCCAAGGTACATAAAACAAATGATGGAGCCTTAGAAATGAAAAAGCAGTGCACCAATGACCTGATAGACTAACATACACAAAGTCACAAATATCATCAAATCCCATAGTTCACTCGTTCTTAAAACATCTATCAGGTTATCTGATGTGAATCTATATAGCCTACTTTTGTCCTCCACATGGTTTAAGGAGAGATCCATGTTACTACACTTCGCACAGATGACACTGATTATAGATCATATTTCTCAGTGCGCCAGCAGTAAGTTAAAACATTGAACCAACCCCTAAAAGACGCCAAGAAATGCATTTAGAAAGATGTGACATGCACAAACAAGCTACCAACTAGCATCCATTCCCAGCTTCCGGAATCCCAGATTTTCCATGGGATCTCTCCAAAATGCTTAAGTAAAACGATTTCTACTAAGTTGTAGACGGTTAGCAACCTCAACAGTTCATTCATCCAATTAGTTACTCAGAAATATTCGCAGGCTCAATTTAGAAATCATGAACCCCGCCATCCTTTGTATCAGGATAATTCATTCCGCAGATCGGGCCGCCAATGGCAACACATTAATGGATAAATTAGTTCAATTTAAAAGGAAGCATCAGCAACAAACAAAAGAATAAAAAGAATCAGCCTATCAGGAATCAAGAGAATAAAGAAACTGGAACGTAATTGAGGATCGAGAGGATCTAAAAGCCATAAAGTTAGGGTTCGAACACAGAAAGAGACCTGTTGCTGGCGGGCGACTTGTTCTCTGAGCTTCGTCGCTTGTTTACGAATTGCCTCCATCCACCGGGGTAACTGAAGAGATCAACAATACAGAAGAGGAAGAAGATTGAGATGATCACAAATCAAAAAAGGATTTTCACTGAGCTAAGAAATTTTAATTGCTTCGGAGGAGTCGTCCGCTTAATCGCTTCTCCCTCACTTCTGGTACTTTGTTTTTCTTCTAAAAAACAATGTGATTTGAAATTTTCGAAACGCTGGAAATTCCAGTTGTTGAATTGTTATATGCTGTGCCCGCTCTTATTCAAGTGCATCTGAAATATTCGTCTAGGCCGTTGATCAGACATTTCATATCGTAATTGTTTGGCCGGCGTTATATACACCCCCCCCCCCCAAACTTTAGTCAAAATTATGTGCATTCCCTAATATTTCAAAATATTCAGTTACCCCCTTCTTTCCGGACAAGTAAAAAAGATAGTGAGGCAAAAAAAGATGACTTAAAACTTTCATCAATTATTGCAAGATTCTTAGACATTTAAATTCAATAGAAGATAATTACCAAGCTGTCTTGCATTCACTAATAAATAGGTAAATTAATAATTTAAATTATCTATTAATTATCAAAGAAATAGTTAAGGCGGGAAAATACTAACAAAAGTCGTCCCAACAGTCACTGCCCTTTCTTTTGACATGCGGCAATCTTTGTCACTTGGAAAATAGTAACAGGGTAAAGAAGGTTTTATTTTGGCGTAAACTAACTGAAAATAAAACAACATTTCTCTTCCTTTCTCGCTTTTTCTTAGACCACTATCATGGCCGCCTGAGTTCTTGCCACGGCCACCACCAACGCACCGTTGTCCTAAGCCTTCTTCCATCGTTAACATGCTTTAGTTGTCGTTGTCATCAGTACCGGCGGCGGCGCTACTCGGCTTTGGTTGTCACTGATAAGTCTTGCTAAGGATCCCATTGAAACAGGAGGAGATGACTAAACTTAGCTATGGTGGAGAAACAGAGAGAAAGGAGGATATATGAAAAGAAGAATTAAGCAACGAAGAAGAAACAGATGAGGATGAAGCAAATACGAATAAGTGGGTTTATAACCTTTTCATGGGTTTTCTAATTGCAACTGCAATGGCAAAAAAGTTCCTTTTTCATAATTTTTTTAATTTTCACCGTCACCTTAATATTTTAGTATATTTTCAACTCATAGTTTCTCATTAAATATTAAGGGACTTTTTCTACCTGGAGTAGTTAGTATCTAAAATTACCAAGAGCGGGGCTACTAAAATGTAAAAATTTTTAAAATACACACAGTAAATTTAAATTCTCCCAGATTGTCCCTAATTTAAAAAAAATAGAAAAAAAATATTTTCATATTGAAACTTAATATAAGGATTTTAAACGAATTTTCCCGAAATATTTTTGTATTTATTAATGAGAGTTCAAAGATGCATCACAATAAATAGTTTTTGAAACAATATTTGGACTGGTATTTCAAAAAAAAAAAAAAAGGAAAAAATGTAATACAACAAACCGCATAAGTCAGGACCCAGTCTGGGTTGAGTGAAGATGAACGAATAACCATTACTGAGTTGTGATGTCAGCTTATGAACCCAAAAAACAGAAATTTTAAAAGAGTACGGTGGCATGATAAGAAGATCATGAAGAGGGGGGAAAAAAATAGAAATTTTAATGGTGTTAGTAACTATTCACCGGTCATGTTTTCCCGGAAGAAGAAAAATGTCACATGTTATAATAATAGACAGCAACTGTTGAAGCAGTTTTTGGGACGACTTTCCCTGGCATTCCACAATAGTTAACAGTCCACAACCATTGCTTCTTTTGCCAAATCTCTGTGGAGTAGTGACAGTGATAAGAGAGGAGGAAGGCCTTGTGCTAAAGGCATTTAATCTCTGTAGTCTGTACTTTATTAGGGATTTTGGGCGCAAAGATGGCATACTTTGACATTTTTAAATTAAGAGTGCCTCTTTTGATAAAATAGAAGAGATAATGAGATATTTTTTTTATAATATTTAATCAAGGTATATGAGTTCATTCATCAACTCATAATGTTTTATAAAGTTCAATTAATGACTCAAATTTTTTAAGTCTAAATTTATGAACCAACTCATATAGGTTAATCAAAAGGCTCGGAGGTCATTTGCCTACTTAAGCCTTTTGTGTTTTTCCAGCAATATGATAGCACTCATAGAAGTGCCTTTTCATCACACAAGTATGTGACATCGTTCCACATTGACATGATTCCTCACTCTTCCAAGCTTCCATAAATGGTTAATCTTTGTTCAAGAGTGTGCCACCATGAAGCTCAACTGTGATTAATTGGTGTGTGCCTTAGAGATTTTAGTATTGTGATGTATGGAAAACAAGTGCCCACAAATCATCAAGAAAATGTAGAGTCGTTTTAGTATTTGAAAGATTTTTAAAGTTGAAATTTTATATAGAGTCATTTTAGAATCGTAAAAAATGTCTAAAGTTATAAGATTTTATTTAAAAAAAACTTTTAAAATATGAAAAAAAAATTATAACAATCAAAATTATCTTAAAAGTTCAGGTTTCACAATAATTTCACTTACTGATTGTCTCATATGATAAAGAAAGTGACATATCATAAACATAAAATAAAAAAATTTCTACACTTCATAGTCCATAATGAGAACATGTTAATCATCTAATACAAATATTATGACCTACAGTAGTATTACTGTATCATCTTCACCATCAATATGAAGCATCTTGTTCTTTTTTCATTCCATCATCTGAGAAGTGAAATGGAAAAAAATGTCAAACAAGAAATAAACAGAGTGAGAAACTATTAGAAAATATTTAAAAAAGACACAATAAATTCTAACCCTACCATCTTCAATAAAAAAAAACAATTGATGTCACAGGAAAACTCACTGTTACAATAGCAGACAAGTAAGACAGAGAACCTGAGGAAAAAAAAAAAAGCTGATCTATGTTTTTCTTCTTTTGTTATTTTTTCATTTATTTATCGTTTTCGCTTCAAATTGATTGGCTCTGGATATATACAAACTAAGCTGCCCAATGATTTATATATATTCAGCTCGTTATTATTTTTTTTAGCTAAATTTCAACAAATTTGACCCAACTAACGTAAAAACCTTAAGCTTAAACCTTTTTATGACTAGAGTTAAACCTCACCCATTTTTACACACATACAAATTTTTACAATGATCTAACATATTTTCTATTTTCTAAGTCATAGAAATATAAGTTTTTAAATTCAAGTTATATTTTAATAACCATGGCCAATCCATATCTAAAATGGTTACCCATCATTTGGAGGATTTAAGCCTAGAATTTGCATCGGGACTCTTTGTTATGTTAAGGGCAGCCGTTTGCTCTAGACCCTAGATACGCTTAGAAACTTGCAACTGATACGTTGAAGTAGTGTTTGAATGTGAAAATTTATTTTTTTTAAAAAAAAATTCTTTAATAAAAGTTTGGGGTGTATAGCTTGGTTTAAGAATGTGAAAAATTTTATTTTCTAAATTTTAAAAAATTTATATTATAAAATAGAAAAGTGAGCATTTGAAGGTTTGATATAATTGTCACTTTAAAGTGCACCGGGTTACCCCTAACCCTTAGACTAGGGTTCAAGCATCTTTGGAAAATAAAACAACCAACTTATTAGGTTGTCCCTCATTTCTCTCTTTAATACTTTGCAATGTTTTGTGTTATATTTTGAGTTCCAAAAAAGAAAAAAAGAATTGTTTTAGATGTTTTCTGTTTTAATATATAAGTTTTTTAAAATTTAGAAAACAATATTTCCCACATCTTTAAAATATCTTATATACTCAAACTTTTATAAAAAAAAAATCAAAAAAAAATAAAAAATTTCCGAAAACTAAACACGACCACTTGACAATTTCAGACCTTGAGCATAGCATGGAAGCTAGTGTTGGATTTGGGTCTCAAATGGATTACCTCAGGGCCTCAGCTTCTAGTCAGTTTAGAAAATGTGATATGTTGTTTTTGGTAATATTTATGGGTAATTTATAGTTGCACTCCTAAACTTAGATTAATCAATTACACCTTGATGTTTAAAAATGTGTACTTTCTCCAACATACTTTTACACTACCTTTACTCCATCGTTGTTGCACCCATTGATGCCACCTCTGAATGCCAAATCCTATTCCTGACCATTTTTCTCCATCTCTTTCACCACCTCAGACACGACCCATAAAGTGCCTTCGCTTGGGTGGTTATTGCACCAAGAATAGTAAATGGCAAAGCATGAAGGTGAGAAAGGAAGATGAATGGGGGGTGGAGATTTAGATTGGTAGATGCTAAAGTATATACTATATGGTATAAAGAGGGAAAAGCTTAGTTTTGTGGCAAAAGGGCATGAAACGGATATAAAGTTAAATAGGCCAAGTGATATGGTTTATAGTTACGAGACCAGGTTACAACTTACCCAAAATATAGGATCTCTTTTTAATATAATTCAAGTGACCAAACATAATTTAGGCCATAACTAATAGATTACTTATTTAAATGGTACAATCCAAATTTGGTCCCTTAACTATTTAGTTTGTCCTTAAATCCCTTAACTCTAAAAGTGCCTATTTAGTATATCCTATTTTGGTTCTTACGGTCAATTCAATCATTAGTTTAGATGGAATTTTCCTACCTAACGCACATATTGCCACTAGGGGTGAAAAAGGGTTGGGCTTTATTTGGGTAGCTCGAGCTCGAGTAAAAGATTTTTGAGTCGGGCATTTTTTAGCTCGAGCATTTTTTAGGTCAAGCCCGAAAATTAGGCTCAAGTTATTTTCGAGCCAAGCTCGAGCCTATGGGTATTCAGCCCCTTAGGCCTTCGAGCTTAACAAGCCTGATATTTAGTTTATTGGGCCTTATCATTACAGGCCCCTGTCCCATGCTTCCCAGCCCAGCCCAGTCCCCTTCCCCTTAGTCCATCCCTTATCCATGCTTGGAGACAACAACCCTACTGTCCCGTACCGCCAACTCTCCTCCAGCGAGTCTGTCGATGCCCCGATCCCTGCTGACTCCGTTAATCCATATTCTTGTAGAATCTTCAGTTCTTCACCCTAGGATACTTGTCTACGAACCCCTCAATCACCTTCTTACTCAGCAGAGCACCGCCCGACAACACGGATTGCAGCGAACTCAAGTCGTACTTCCGTCGTATCCCATCGTCCTAATCCCAGTCGCCGCCAGAATCCTCGTCTAAGCACCACGCCCCTGCCATAATCTGTTGTCCGGCGGCCTCAGGCAGGAAGAATCAGGCTTAGTTGACGGACCCTTAGCCGACGCGCACCACCGTTCCACCAGCGATGCCGGCGTTGCTCGACAGCCTCAAACCAAATCCACAGTCACCCACCACCAAATAGCGATGACAATCAATGACGATGATGATTGACGTTCGAATCAACGACAATTGCCAACCTGCCCTTGACGACGATCAACAACGACAATGGTTGATGTCGGAAACGACACCCAAATCAATGACAAGATTCGAGAACGATCAAAGCCCAAATCGACGCTCGAAGCAGACGGTGGCCATCTTACCCTTGACGCCGAAAGTGAACTCGGAAACCCAGGTTGGCCATCTTACCCTTGCGATTGGGTTATTCGTACAAGTGAGGAAGATGGTAGCTCATCTGTGCAGTTCATATAATCAGGGTAGAATAGAAAGTGATTAGAAAGTTAGGGATAAGTTCTCCAATTTTCCCTTCTTTGGTTATCTATGTAAATAAATTACAAATTTAGTCCTCATCTTTCATTTAAGTTGCAGTTAAGATATTAAAGATGTATATGTTATTCAAGCTTAGCAGGCTTTTCGAGCCGAGCTCAAGTCTGAAAAATTGGGCTCGAGTAATTCGAGCTTGAGCCCGGGTAGTACCAAATAGTGAAGAGGTCGAGCTCGAGCTTGGCCCGGCCCATTTTTACCCCTAATTGCCACGTGGCTTTCTTTTTAACTAAAAATATATGACCATATTGTACAGAAATAAAAATTTAGACCCACACTGGCACAAACAATAATCTTAGGGGCTTAAAACATAAATAACCCAAACTCCACCATCTTCCCTAATTCTAACGAGATCCGATTGGCCTTCTCCTCCGCCTCCGATGCAATGGCGCTTCTCCTCTACTAAAGTAAGCCGAACCACCACTGACAATCCCCTAGCCCGTTTGAATCCCTCGAATCGTAGCTCAAAATCTTCCCATCCACTCGAATTGCTGCTCAAAATCTTCTCCTCCACTTGAATCGCCACTCAAAATCTTTTTATTTGCTCAAACCATTGTTTGAAATCTTCTCCTCCACTCGAATTGCCTACTCAAATCTCTCTTGAAATTTTCTTCTTAGAATCCTTTGTTAGAGTAGTCAACATAGCATGAAAGGAGACAGAGAGAGACGTGAAGGAAGGGCAATCGAAACAAAAGGGAAAGTTAGTGGCAACAGGACGACAGTGAGACAATGGATGCGGCAATGCTTGTTAAGGATAAAAGATTAGGGGAGATTAGGTTAATTAACCTTTTAAGTCCTTAAAATTATTTTTTTTTGTCAATTCTAACCTAAGATTTTTTATTCTATCCTAAGAGGATGCCATGTGGCATTATGGGATCAAGCGGGGGGTATTAAGTGCCACATATGTATTTTTTGTCAAAAATAATGCCGAAACAATGGATGAGATTTAAATTGAATGCATTGCTTGACTTAAGGAACTTTAATAATCAATATTATAATTAGGGACTATTTTACGACAAACTAAATAATTAAGGGATCAAATTTAAATTTTACCCCTTATTTAAACATCATATAAACGTTTGTAACCAATGAGCTTAACGTAAGGCTGAAAACGTGGCCTTAACCTAAGAATACCTCAAGCCCAATGTTCTAAATATTGTGCCACGACACTTGGAAGAACTAAGAAGTATAAATCAAAGGGAAGATCGGTGAGGCCGAAGTAGACCATTTTAGGTATATATCGACATAAAACTTCTTAACTTTTTAAAAATGCATGCGACTTCTCTAGAGATCTGTTTCTACATATCCCCCTCTGTATATTTCTAATATGGTAATTTTAACAATATTTTTGCTTCCTTTTCTTTGTTTTTCTTTTCTTTTCGCTGCTTTGTTTGGTTTAAACTTGACTCAAAAGTTTTCACATCGACTTTCGTAAAAAGATTAAAAAAAAAGCTTTCAGAATAATTTATATTTTATATGATACGTATACATTGTAACATATACACACACAATTTTTCTATCTATAAATTTTAACAACAATTTACCAAGGTCAAACTTAAACTAAAGATCAAGAAAGTGAATTCTTTTATATGTTGATGAAATAGTAAAAGAATAGATATATTCGCAATGTGTTGGGGAAAGGTAAAAAAAAATATTCTATAACTTTTACAACTTTTTATGGTAAGTCCTATATCTTCAAGAATTTCTGTTTGAGTCATATATTTTAAAAAATATGATCTTTGTTAGTACTATAGATGGAAAACTTGATGGAAATTCAATGTAGCAGAAAATGGACATTAAAAATAAAGGGGGAAAAAAAAATCAAAATTATACATCTAACTTTGTAACTTTTATAATTGAGTCACCAGATTCTTATTTTTTCGCAACTCACCCCCAAAACCCTAAATATTCTCTTCCAGTACCGTTGTCCTTCAAGTACAAACCCACTATATTTTCTTTGCTTTTTCCTCACTGAGAGTAAAGAACAATGAGCAATTTTCATACTTTCTAATAAAAAATATAGACTTTTAAGTGATAACATTAATCATGATAAAAAAATTAAAAACATACAAAGCTTTTGGAAATGAAGAATTCCTAGTATGGGGCAGAATAAAAAAACCTCTCTCCAAGCAACAGCCAAATTATGTTTTATCGAGAAAGTTAGAGCTGAATGACTTCAATCTTGATCCAGATATCAATGGCTGCATTATACTGCCGCAAAATATTATAATTAATTAATCTTTATATATATCTATATATTCATTAGTTTACAAATCTATTTTTTCATCATCAGTGAAATCATTATTATTACGTTGTTATTGTCGATAAAAATATCATTTCTGTAGTATACTTATTGCTCATTTTGTAAAATTTTGTAATTTATTCTTCCAAGCTTCTATAAAAGCATGAAGAATTAATATGAAAAAGATTATATCGTTCTATAATGGAATCCATAAAGTACAATGAAATATTACAAAGTTGGCTGTGAAATATTTTAAAGTCAATTCATTTTAACTTAAGTCAATTGACTTATTTTTATATATGCAATATTATATAGATGCAATAATCCATCTGAAGTAAATTTTTATGAAGTTATTAAATTTTTATAAATTTTTTTAATGCCTTAAATTAGAAAAATTCATAAAAATTTAGTAAGATTGCAAAAATTATATTTTCAATGGATTATTTCAACTACATAATATTGAATTTTAATTAAAATTAGTTTTCAATGAAAAAAATGTAAGATTAAAAATAAGTCATTTTGTGGTCAATTGACTTAAGTTAAAATAAACTGAGTGTAAGTAATAAGCTATTTAATACACTATTATTAATTAATATTTTTAATTTTTCATTTGACTTGTACATCAAATGAAATTCTATAAGTTAATAAGCTCAAAAATATTTTTAAAATACCCCCAATGTCATAACTGATACATGTTTTATGATTCAGTTGGACTAGAAAAGCGAGCATTGGTTGATACAATGATTTTATAACTAATTCTACCTCAAACCAAATAATCTCTTTTTAAACCAGTTGTAGATACAATTTTATTAGATCATAAAATTATTAATTGTTACATGTATATTATAAGAATTAAAAAAAATCGAGAACTACAACCTAAAGAAACGAACTCATAGTTTTGGTTATATTCAATTCTCAAGTTAGGTAGATTTTTTTTTTTTTGAAACCGACACTATTTCAAATTAATTCAATTTCATTGAAAAATCAATTCAACTCATACTTACAGTGATTCAATTGAAAAGTTGGGACCTGGATATCTTGTGAAGTCAATTTCGACCTAACGAAAGTAGATGGTGTCATGACGTAAGTTGGCCTCCACATGAAGAGATAACAGTAGCTTATTGTTAAGTTGGCCATTCAGCCTAACTGTTTAAAGAAAGGAAAATATGTCGCTAAGCTCACTGTTCATGAAGTTCTAAAAAATAATTACAAATATCTCAACCTTTTCACACAAATTGATTCTTAAATTGCAGGATCCCAACATATAAATGGCATACACGCTTTAATGACTTTAAAAAAGCAATAGGGATAGTCAGCTAATCACTGTGTATACTATATATAGTAAATGCCTTTATTCTTTTTAGGGAAGCAAGGAAGCTTTAATATATTTGTCATTTTTCTAAAAAAATAAAGGATATTACTGTCTACTTTTATTATTTTTTTTTCTGAAAAACCATTATTATTATTATTATTATTATTATTATTATATATAGCGTTGTGTAAGCAGAGTGTGAGTGGCAGATGTTGTTTTCCGGACAATCTGCCGGACATTTTGCTTAAATCGGCACGAAACTACACAAACCATGGGCTACCAAAGTTTATCTCATCGTTTCGTCATAAAAGTCGCCAATTATGGAGTCCTCTGGTCTATACCTTGGTTCTTTTAAAGTATATCCAACGGCTTCCATATATTTTTTATAAAGTTAAAAATTAAAATATTTATAAATTTTTTATTTCAACTTTAATAGATTTTTTATTTTATAAAATATTATATTTATTATACAAAAATTAAATATTATGCATTTAAAATAAATTCAAAATAATAGCTAGTTTGGTTATTAAAATAATCAAATATTCTATATTTAAAATAATAATTTTAAGGATAAGTGGGAAAAGCCCAAAAAGTGGATTGGAAAAAAACCCAAAAAGTAAATTGGAAAGAGAGGTTAGAGAGAATAATAAATTTTAGAGTTTCTGCGGATATAGAGAATTAATTTTTCTCTTTTAACTTATTTCCTATTTTAGAAAATGAAATGGGGGAGCTGCTGGAGTGAAAAAAGGAAGCTTTCGGAGATGCTCCAACAACTTCCCAAAAAATTTTTATAAGATGGTGAAGCAAAAAGTAAAATCTCTATAATTTTTTTGCTCAAATTCCAACGGCTTCTTTATTTTGTAGAATTTTATATTTATTACATAGCAATTAAATATTATGGATTTAAAGCAAATTCAAATTAATGACTAGATTAATTATTGTATAATTAAATATTATTAAAAATGTAAAAAAAATTACTCCTTCCGTTTTACAAAGAATGACTCTTTTACCTTTTTTACTAAAATTTGACTTAAATATATTTATATTAATTTATATTATAAAAAAATTCTAAAAATTATGTTTATAAAATAGAGTCTTTAGGTTCAATTTTCACAAAAAAAAATATATAATTCTATAAGAAATTTTGAAAAAAAATGAAATAATTGTTGATAATTAAATATTGTGCAAAATATAAAAATTTACTACCTTTGTTTCACAAAAAATGACTATTTTAACTTTTTTAACTAAAGTCTGACTTAAAAATATTCATATTAATTTGTACTATAATTTTTTTAAAAAAATAAATTTATAAAATAGAGTCTTTAAGATACCATTTTCATATAAAAAATTTATATTTCTATAATAAATTTTGAAGAAAATAAAATTATAAATTAATTGTTGTGAATAATAAATGAGACAACTTTTACGAGAAAGAGATAATGTTATTTTTCATTCCAAAATTTTTTTGGAGTTTCTGCAGAAATAGGGAATGAGATCTTCTCTTTCATTTCATTCCCCATTTTAGAGAATAAGATGGAGAAACTATTGGAGTGAAAAATGGTTTCATATTCCCTAAAATGGAGAAAAATTGCAAAATGGGGAAACTGTTGGAGATGCTCTATCAATTCAACCTTTTTACTCCCTGTGTCAAAAAATGTTTGCTCCATTTAATTTTGATAATTAATTAATAATTTTTTTATTTTTAATATTTTAATATATAAATGAAAAATTTGTATATATGAATGATAAATTAAAACATATAGTTTCTAAATATA
The DNA here is from genome assembly GCA_005392925.1 of Aquilaria sinensis. Classification (NCBI taxonomy): domain Eukaryota; kingdom Viridiplantae; phylum Streptophyta; class Magnoliopsida; order Malvales; family Thymelaeaceae; genus Aquilaria; species Aquilaria sinensis. The sequence continues at coordinate 52,573 of SMDT01000950.1, read as the reverse complement.
TTTTTTTTAAAAATAATAATATAAATAAATTTAAGTTAAAATATTTTAAAAAGTTAAATTGAGCAAAAATTTTGAGGTGGATGGAGTATTTTTTTTTTCTAGTGATTATTTTAAAAAGAAAATGTTGTTTTCTTGGGGCTACAGCATGCGCAGCCTACCTATCTTTAGGTCTATATAAAATTACAGATGATGCTGCTATACCTTACTTATTTTGAGGTATTTGTGGCTAAGTTATATGAAAACCTGACGCCTGATTACTATAGCTGGTTGAAATTTGAAAATCCAAATTAAATCTCAATAAATTAGATCGTTATTCAACAATTCTGAGTTAGAACTAATATTGTCAGGCTGTTTAAGAAAATAAATGATTAGTTATCATAGATTTATCATCGGCTTTCTTAGATAGTTGCATGATAATATTTTTTATTTACCATCACTATGTATAGTAAATTTTCATTTCATCTAAGATCTTATTTGACATTAGCATAAGCAATTGACTTTAGAATTTAAAAAACAAAACTATATAAGCATAGCTTTTATATTTTGTGGTTTGATCTCAACTATTAATATTATCTAAAACTTTAACACCAATTATAAAAATTGTTCCAAACTGAACTAATGATAACTAGTTGCGGTTTCTCCTTCTACATCTTCTTCTACTTCTTTTAAATTTACAAGGTGCCAGCACCCAAATCCAGCGGGTAAGTTAGATTTGTCAATAAAATTACAAAATTATGAGTAAATCCGATGCCTAGCCAAATTCGCACCACAACTGTAAGATATATATATATGCCGTACAGACTATCCTACACTCACCTTAATTAATCTATCTGAAGTGTTGAACTCATCCATCGTTACAAAATGGGAAAAAAAAAACATCTACTACACAAATCCATTAATTTAAACTCTAGACAATCATGTGACATGGTAGTTTCATGTCAACCGAACTAAAACCCAATCCGTAACCACAAACTTTTTAAATTAAATAAGAAGGTTTTTTTGGGTTGAATTCTAATTATTCTCGCATTCTTGGGACTTATGCACTAATCTTATTATATCATTTTTATTCTTGTCAATAAATATACTTTTCTGGTAATTGTCAAATTTCACTGATTTAGTTTAGTCTACCTGGATCCTACTATATCTATCACTGTAGAAGTGATTGATGATAAGTTGAGCATGCTTATATAATTTAAATTCTTCTGTATATATAATGGTTTAATATGATTAAAGAAGTTATATACACTACACAAATTCATACATATTTTGCCTCATCTTTGATTCGAAATAAAGGCCATAAAGTTCTCATATCTGAAAATTAACCCAGTTGATCTTTTTTTTTTTCTTTTACATGTATTTCATATATTTGTTTGGTAAATAAAAAGAAGGGTAGAGATTAAATTTTGAATATTTTAGTAACAATTACAAACTATAATTACTAGGGCAAGATTTCGGTTGTTTACTTCATAATAGTGACCTGTATGAGGTGTCAATATATGAAATTCAGATCTATGTCGCCTCGCTGCTGATAATTATATTAGGACAAGAAAAAAACTTGTTAGCTATGAGAGCGATGGGTGCGACATGCACTCATTCAGAAACCCATGTGGCGAAAGGGGCTGACAAACGAACAAGGAGCTGGAATTGATTGGGAATGTTGATGCATACTTATTTCGTAAATGGGGCGAGATTGACGCATGAAACCAAAGCGTTACTAACTGTAATTTTCCGCAAGTTTTGAGGGTAATCTAATGAAAATTGTGTCATTTATTTTTATATTTTCAATGAGCATCCGAGTTTAAAATTATTCTATTGGAGTCCTTTGTCTTATATTTGTGTATCTTAATTGGGCATTTCCATTATTAAATCAAATGAAAATCACAAACATGACATCAGTAAACACTAAAATAAATTTTAAATAATATTTTTTATCAAACTTTTTCAATCAATAATTTTAAACCTTAAACTTCTAAATTACTGTTTACACCCCAATTTTGATCCTATTTGTCTTCGCCACCACATTTGTGTAGGGTTTCATGAGCAAAAAAAATACAGGAAAAACTAACCAAAATCCCCTAAGATCAAAGTGAAACGAAGTAAATCGGATATTTAAAATTTTTATACTTAGTCGGCTAAGACCTTTCATCAAACTATTGAGTCAAATCATAAACTTGAACAGTTAACGTGTTTAAGTTCTCTACAGTATCCATACAAACCACTCGGATCACCATGCCCCACCACATTTCGGCAAGTGCATTTCTCTTGTACCCGTAGTGCTAGCTTGTGTCATCCGAGAAAATGCAAGAGAAGAGTGTGGCTGAAACCTTTCAGAACACATCTGATTTCGGCCTTAGGGAGGCTAGGGCACAAAATCCTCACTATATATACATATATATAGTGAGGCATAACTCGCAAGCCTAATGAGTTTCAAAACTCTAATCCAATTAGGTTTAATTTCGAGTTTCATAATGGTTTAACCTTTAGGCTAATTATTAATCCGAAATTATCATGAAACCAAAACCAAACAATTTGACCCATGCACTCAAATAATCCAATTGATTATAAGCGTGTGACCCAATAAGCTCATATCACATTGGCAATGATCGTAAATCAAATTTATGATCATAAACAATTGGTGGTGTCTAGCAATACAACATTGCTACTTAAGTAACAAGATAATTGGTGATTTGACTAAACCTTTAGATTATTATTCATATATGTCATTATCCCTTTGTCCAAGATATCAAAACCGAGCACGAGACATGAAATGCTTTATTCTCGTATAGCCCAATCTAAGGTTTCTTGATTACCGAGTAAACTGACTAAAACTAATAACATTGATATACCATATTAACTCATCCAAACATGATTATGCATTTCTTCAGTCTCACTCAATCAAGGGCTCAAAAATACCACTCTTGTTACATAGGAGAGATAAATCTCATCTTGGTCATACAAAACCTTCCATATGATATGTGACATACCTAATAACCACCTTCATGTTCACTCAATTACGAGCAACAAAAGAAAGTATTACAGTATGTGACTCACATATAGAAAACTTTGATAATCTTAGGTTAAATGACTACATATACCATGATCACTATAAAAATTACTTATAACACTCATATAACGATCCATGTAGTATTCTCATGGTAGGTCGGTCCAGTATACAAGTTCTCTAACTTGTATCCATATGTAAATTACATATCTTATATTAGTCTCCACATATGCTAGTTTTTATGTATTATTGCAACTCACTCCATAATAATACTAGACCAGGAACGTTTAAGAATACTATTATTCTAGGGTTATAATTATATTTGATTATGTTACACAAAAAAAAAAAATAACAAACACAATTATTGGAATAATACCTTAACAAAATATCATGACTCAATGTGCAAAATACAATCATCCCATGATTAGCTTTTGGGCATAACACTAACACTTTGACGCCCAGCTCTTCCTCGCCTTTCATTCCTCTCTATACCCTCCACTCTTAGCCGCCTCCATAATAATGAAATCACATACGAACCACGGTTGGTAGGAAGTTAAATTTCCCATAAAGGTTAATTTGCTCTCACAGCTCTCCAACCACCAATACTCAAGAAAGTAATCGGTGGATGGCTCAGTTATGTAGAGTGCAAACAATAGATTAATAGCCGTACAGTTTAAGGGCTCAATTTTTCACATGATTTGGTTCAATTTTGGTTCAAGTCAAACTTGGGTTTTTTTTGAAAAATTTTCAAAAAGCTTAGCTATAATTTTTTAAATTGAATGTTGTTAATGTGAAATTGGTCATTGGCCATGGTTTGATGATGATCAACAGCCTATGAAGAGTAAAATCCCTCAGCTTCCATCATCATTCCCTGTGGTCCGAGATGGAGACAATGAGCTTGATGGTGATGGAGCTTAGGCATTGGATTAGGATCTCCTCAAATTTGGAAGAATCATAACCAACTTTCCGCTCGTTATAAGTTTTCTTGAGACCCAAATTGGAGGGTAAAGTTGGTGCCTTGAAGATTGAACTACCATGGACGAAGATTCCTATATGAAAGGGAAGGGTTTCACCATCAACAAATTCATTAGAGAGTTCTCCCAAAATCAAGTCTTTTTTCTACTTTGAAGTCGCTAATGCAGTTCCATAAGACTTGGTAATCTTTTTCTCACTGTTTTGTCATTGACGGGTACAAGACTAGTCAAAACTTTTGATTCAAAAGACGATTTGGCCTAGCCCAAAAAAGGTAGCAATAGATGATGGGGGGTTCTTAAATGGGTGGTGGGTGGTTGAGGCAGGAGGAGCTCCGATGGAGGCCAAAATGGTAGTCTATAGGCTTAGAGAAATGGTGTTTTACCAAAAAGGTAAAAGGAAATGGTAAAGGTAGTAAAAGTAAAAAGGCTGCCAGTTTGGAAAAAGCGGGAGCTAGCTATGGGGCAGCATTGGAGCATCCTCAACACCCAATTGGTAATGACCCTTGGCAGCTACTAGCAGGTTGCAGTTGCTAGTGCGGCACGAAGAGGAAGAGAAGGAAGCAGGTCACTAACCAAGTATAAATAGTAGATTTAGAAGTTAAAAGGAAAAGTCAGAGGACTATAAATGCTATTTTAAGATTTATTTTGATGTTGATTAATGTTATGTCAATATTTTTCGTCCGATTTAATGATGGAGTTAATGATAAAAAAAATCAATTAAGACGCATAATATGTGGTAAAAGACTTCAATGAGAGAACCTTAAACTCAAGTACCCATTTAAGGTATGAAAAAAAACCAGAGGGATTAAGCATGAAATTTACGAAATGAAAAATGGTTTTTTGATCGTTTGTCACTTTAATGGATCGTTCCGAACCATCCATTCTAAATGGGTCAACTAACTTCCAAGAGGCACCTGGAATAAATGGTCTGAACGTTTCTTTTTGGAATCAAAACCCTAATATAAACGATCTTAACTCCATTTTCCAATTTGGTCAATCAATATGAAAAAGGGTTACTATAAAATAATCAATCAATATGCTACCAAAAACTTGGTTGCACAAACATAAATCACTTTTTTTAGCGACAATGTTTCTATTTAAGCCCTGACAATCTCTTCCATGTTCTTGGTTGACGCTTAGTAGGTGGAAGGTGAAGATTGAAACCTCATTGAGATAAGTTATAAGTATGATTTTGGCTAAAGTTCAGGGAAGCAAGTGTATTTAAGTCAATTAAAAAATGATTAGTTATTAAACTGAATTATTAGAATACTACCTCAATGTTCCCATAACCAATTCCCAAAATCCGAATAGATAGGGTCTGTCTTTTTTGTTTTGGAATTTATTCAATTCACACGTTTTTTGAAGTTCAAAAATATGAAATACCTTCAAAGAATATGAAAATAAAGTAATTTTTTTTCAAAAGGAAATATAAAATAAAAAACAAAAATATAAAAAGCACTTATTATTTTGCAACATTTTGTAATATTTTCATATCTAATAAATTATTTTATCATATTACATTAAAACTATTAATTTATAATTCTTTTTTCTTATCTTTCTTAATTTATATATAAAAATAATTAGAATTAAAAGTTTTAAAAAAAACAAACTTTTTTCCTAATTCGTGCGAAATCCAAAATCGTAGTTAAAATAATAAAGTGTGACGAGTGGAGACTGCAAAAGAGAGAGAAAAGAGTGTAAAAGATAAACCATTAATTGAAGCACCAGTTTCGCCCACGGACCAGCCTTCATTTCAGTGCCCCTACCAAACCCCACCCTGAATCGTTCATCTGTTTCTCTTCTCTTCTTCAATCTTTTTATCAGGTCAGGTTGTCAGCCAGACGAAAAGAACCGGAAGATAGAAGAAAATCGTCTGTAAGTCTAAAGCCCACCAGTAATTTACTGCCTCTATACTCTGTTTTTATTCGAAATTTAATTTGATTTGCGTTTGTTTTCCTTCTCTGTATTATGTATCATACTCTACTGCGCGTCTTAAAATTCCCAAGAAACCTAAAATTGGTTTTATTTTTTTCTGGCTGGGTGCCTAGAGATGGAGTTCGTGGAAGCCAAGGCGTTGAAATCGAGCGTGCGCAGTGAACTGACCCTGAGAACGACCCAACAGGCGCTTCTTCTCGATGATTTCAACTCCTCCAACGGTGCCGTCGCAGCGGAAGATTTCTCCGTCGATTGTTTTCTGGATTTCTCAAACCCAGAATTGGAAGATGGGTTTATTGAAAGGGATGAAGAAGAAGAAGAAGAAGAAGAAGAAGAAGAAGAAGGAAAGGGCTCTGTCTCGGCCACGTTTCTAGACGGCCCCGTTGATGATGATAATAATTCCAATTTCAGCGGCTTCTCCTCCGAGTCTCTGCCCTCCGATGAACTTTCCCTGCCGGTAACTTTATTATTCATTTATGTTCGTATATTATTTGGTTAATTATTGAATTTTTATACTTTCATTAAAAGAATTAATACTAGTATTATGTAATTTCAACTTTAATAGGTTGATGATTATGTACTAGCGGGCCTTGAATGGGTTTCTCGTTTTGTAGACGATTCCTTACCTGGAATTCAAGGAAATTACCATGTTGTTGACAAACACTTGGAAAAGGGCTCTGAACCAGAACCCGAACCGGTTTTTGTGGAGACGCCAGGTCTTCCGCTGGCTGTCCCGGCAAAAGCAAGAACCAAGCGGTCCAAACCCAATGGTCGGGTTTGGTCCGGCCTATCCGGTCTGGTGTTGGTTAACACAGACATAGCAATGGAGATGCCCGGTGGGTTGATTGAACCACCGAGGAAGAAACTGAAACGAAAACCGAGGGTTCAGGTGGATGAATCGGATGATGGAAACCCATTGCAAAGAAGGTGTAGTCACTGCCAGGTTCAGAAGACTCCGCAATGGCGAACCGGTCCGCTTGGTCCAAAGACTCTGTGCAATGCATGTGGGGTTCGGTACAAGTCAGGGCGGCTTTTTCCAGAGTATAGACCGGCTTGTAGTCCATCGTTTTCTGGTGATGTCCACTCGAACAGCCATAGAAAGGTACTGGAAATAAGGAAAAGGAAAGAATCGGTCCAAGGTGACTCCGGGTTGACCCGAATGGTTCAAAGTTTTTGAAGGTAGGGACTTCTAATTAAGTAGAGCGTGTGAGAGGTCATTTGAAGGTGATAGCTGTAGTTGCGTTGGTTTTAATTTGCCTAGTTGTACTAATATAGAGTGCCTTAGGGGTAAGGTAACTTGAGATCGTTTGGTACACAGACATGATGATGCGTGGTTGAGGACATGCAAAGATTCTACGTTTAGAACTCTGAAATAGCGTCAATATGGTATTTGTTTTCATAACTAGTAAAATTTTATTTATTTCATATTTATTGCTAATATTTTCTTAGAAATCTTATCTTCCAACTAGTTTACCCTCTTGACGCTATTCCGAAACGGTAAGTTAATCGTGCCTGTATAAAGATAGTTGTTTAGAATATAAATCAATGGGTAAATAGGATCCATCATTATTGAACTAAGAACCATGTTGCGAATTCGTCTTGGAACTAAAAGATGTTATATCATTCGTCCTCTTACTATAAAAATGTTGCACTATTTGTTCTACCGCCAAATTTCACATTAAAATGGATGGAAAAAAAAATATGAAAAATAAGTTTTAACCCTAAAAAAACTTTCCATTTACCTTGAAACCTAAAATTTTTTACATCTTCCAATTAAACTACTTTCTTTATTTTCTTTCAACCATTTAACTCGAACTCATACTTTTCCTTCAATCATTTTCTTCTTATTCCCACAAATCCCACCAAAACCTTGTTCGAATTATATTTATTTTTTATTATTTGGATATAATCACTATCTAGAGGACATGGGATTAAATTACTTAGTGTCTATTCGTTTCAACTATAATTAATAATGTATTGAAAGTATTTAGTTTTTATAGTATCTAATCCATATTTTTTCAAATTAAAAACTTAATAATAAATTTACACTTTAAAATATTATTCAAGTGGTTATTAAAAATATATAGTATTAACTTTCAAATAATATTAATTTTGTTAAAAAAAATAGTAGAAAGGTGAAAATAATACATTGTATAAAAATATTAGAAACTAAACAGGTGTAAAGATTTATAATCAGAGTAATGAAGGGCTTCAGAAATTACCCAAATTACAAATAGATTATTACAGGGCATTTCAAAAATATAATATATAATAAACAAAAGCTATTTACTTACCTACGATCCCATAACTCTCTTTTTTAATTCGGGTAATTTTTGAAGCTAACAAACAAAAGGCATATGCAATTAGAAAAGTGTAAAATGTCCTCCTGGAGCCAAAAAAAAAATGCAAATACATATATTTTTTCAAAACATAAGTAAAAATTCTATTAATAGCTCCATTAAGCTAATAAATAAAAACAAAAGCTAAGAAGATTAGGAAAAAAAATATACGAAAATTATGGATTTATCAAAGAGTTTTGGGATCGCAGGTAAGTAATTAGCTTTTGTTTGTTATATATGATATTTTTGAAATGCCCTGTAATAATCTCTTTTTAATTTGGATAATTTCTGAAGCCCTTCATTACTCTGATTATAAATCTTTACGTCTGTTTAGTTTCTAATATTTTTATACTATGTATTATTTTCGCCTACTACTATTTTTTTTAACAAAATTAATATTATTTGAAAGTTAATACTATATATTTTTAATAACCACTTGAATAATATTTTCAAGTGTAAAGTTTTGATTAAGGTTTTAATTTGAAAAAATATGGATCAGATAATATAAAAACTAAATACTTTCAATACATTAATAATTATACTTAAAACGAACAAACACTAGTAGTTTGATTATATGCCCTTTAGATAGTGATTATATCCAAGTAATAAAAAATAAATATAGTCTGGACAAGGTTTTGGTAGGAAGAAAAAGAAAATGGTTGAAGGAAATCCATGGGTTTGGGTTAAATGGTTAAAAGAAAGTGGAGAATGCAGTTTGGTTGTAAAATATAAAAGTTTTGAGGTTTCTAATACAAATGGAAAGTTTTTCTAGGGTTAAAATTTGTTTTTCACACTTTTTTCATTAATTTTAAAAGGAAATTTAACAATAGGACGAATGATGCAATATGTTCATAGTTAGAGAATGAATGGTATAACATTTTTTAGTTCTAAGATGAATTTGTAGCATAGGTCTTAGTTCAAGAAAGATGGGTGTCATTTACCCTAAATCAATTAATCCTATAGTTTTGACTAAAGATGGAGCCAATATGGGGCTAAGGGGTGCCTGGCCCCTTTATGTTTTTATAAAATGTATATATGTCTCATAGGATAAGTCTTATATAATCTTTTTTTTCTCTATCATAGCTCTCTATAATTCTTTTAGCAAGTATTCTTCAATAATTTTAAGTAATGAAAGCAACATTCAGATTTGACAATTTTATCTTTTTTTTGACATTCTCCATAAATATACTTGATTTTTGTGATTAATATTAAAAAATTCTAACATGAAATAATTAGTTTTATCATCATAATAAAAAAATTAATGATTTTCTATCTTTGAAATCTTTGAGAATGTAAGAAAATGACTATCTATTTCCTTCTTGCTTTTTCTACGTCTACACCCTCACACTCTCTCTTCGAATTTTTTCTTGTTTATACATGCTAATATTTTTTTTTTCTTTTTGCAAGCATTAAAACATAAAAAGTCAATTATTTTAATTGTTTTATATTTCAATAGATAATTTGATGGTCTTTCTTTTAGTAATTTTAGTGTATAATTCATTCATGAAGTTTTCTAATTATCAATTTTTATATCCTATGACAAATAATGTATTAAATATTAGTTTTTGGATGACGGATCATTTTAAGTTTTTTTTTATTTTCTCATTTAAAAATAATAATTTATTTATTATTTACCTTAGTTGGACCATTTCGTCAATTTTTGTGTTTGTTTCTTAGGCTGCATTTGATGAAAATTATTTATAAATAATTATTAGTGATCGTTTTATGTATATAGATTATTTTCTCTAGCTTGTATGAACCAATCAAGGCTCTACACTTTAAAAGCCCAAAAAATCACTTTTAAAACTTTTTTTTTTTTTGCAAAAGACAATAATTTTTTATTGATTTTTGATTTTTTAAAGCTACATATGAAAAAATAGTCCATCAAAATATTTTTTTTAAAAAAATACATGACTCAAGTGAATATTAGATAAATAGGATATTAACTTTCAAATGATATTGATTCTAAAAAATATTTATTAATAATAATAATATTATTATTATATATATATATAGTGAAAATGTGTTATTTCTCAAATATTTTCAAAATAAAGTCCGGCTCCCATAATTCAAAATCTTGGCTCCGCCCCTGGTTTTGACCTTAATTTTGGGGAGTCAATTGCTTGAGTAGTATTTGTTTCAATTAACTTTAAAAGTTTTAGTTTTAACTTTCACCTTCCTGTTCCTGGCCATTCTCTTATGCATGCGGTATCAAATTTGCTGCTATGCTGGTGGCTTTTTTTTTTTGGTAGAAAATGGTATTAATATATTAATAAGCAGAAGAGTTTAAACAACAGTTACATAAACACATAGAATTGAGAGCCTAGGGAGGTTTATGAACCATTTTTCTAAACTCAGTGCCTTGTTTGTTCAAGGTTACAAAACAAGTTAGGAAATCTGGAACATGATCCTAATTACAAAAGTGCTCTCCTGCTGCATTCCTATCCTATAAAGACGATCCACCGCTTGACTCGCTTTCTTGTAGATTGCTTTGATTTCCTAAGCTAAGACCTGTTTGAGCAAGCACCTGTAGTCCAAAAATAGAGGCATGAGTGCAAATTGTTGAGTTAGTGTGTAATAGTAGACTCTGAATAGCCTTTGTGCTATCAGTTTTTATTTCCAACTTAATATTCCCCATGCAAAAAGCAAGCTGCAAGCCATCATGAATTTCCAAAAGGTTTGTTATTCCTAGATATATATATTGCAAACAGTGACCATACAGGCATCATGGTCTCTAATTATTGCTGCAGCTCCCCCCATACCAGAAGGATTAACAGAGGCATCACAGTTCAATTTAAAAACTCCAAGGAAAAAGGTACCCAACCAACCAGCATTAGGACTCTGGTGCTAGGGTGTTTAGGCTTAATGAAGATGAAGAAATGGACAACATGTTGCTTTTATAATATTGAAAGAATTGATTCAAATAAATTTGGTTCTTTCTCTTCCGGACATCCCAAATTAGAAAAGGAAAGACAAAAGAACAAAGAATACCATGCAAACCTAGATCCACTTAAGATAAGAAGTAGTGTTTGAAACAATTCCTCCAATTACCAAGGGTTAAAGGAGGGACATTAAAATATTTGAATAGAGGTGTAAGCCAGTTACACCTGATAAAAAGAGGTTCAATAATTTCAAAATGATTATAACAATTCAAATACAGGGTAACTGTGTCAATCCTCTGGGTCATGAGCAAATGATTAGTGGCAGGGGCGGACCTAGATTTTTAATGAAGAAGGGGTCAAAATAAATTTTATTCTAAACTATAGTCATTTAAAGGGAATTCAACCAATTTTAAGGAAAGACCATAATACATTTACTTTAAAATTCTAAAGAAAATTATAAGTATTTTACAATTTTAAGGGAGGCCAAAGCCCCTGCTAGCCTCCCTTTAGTTATGCCACTGATTAGTAGGGATTTTTTCATGCCAAACAAGCCACATAAGATGTTTAATTTTTGGGAGAATGGTAAGTTTCCAGATCTAGCTCCAAGAATCATTAGAAGCAACTTAAATTTTGGAAAGTTGGTAAGTAGACTTGAGACTGCCGATACCATCTTTCGTGACATGCCAATGTATCTAATTATAAAAAATGTGAGAAGAGGACATAGGCATACCAATGATCATATTTAATTTTTATATTTATGGGAAGATCAAAAGAAATCTTATCTTAGTTCCAGTACTTATTTTGAAACACATCCTTGACTAACAAATTGATTTCATATGTTTAAAGTAGACCTTAGATAGTTTCTCTTAAAGGGACCTTTCCAACCCAGTGATCAATTCAAAAATTAATTAAATTACTGTTGCCAACTAACCATTTAGTCCCATTCCTGATAAAATCCTTGTTATTCTTTATGTGTTTCCAAAAAGAGAATTTGTCCTTTTGTCAGGGTTTTTCCCATATTTGGCATAAATAATTTTGTGCCAAAGTTTGTCATTGTTAAATAAAAGCTCCCACCTAGTTTTGTAGGCCCAAACTTTGTTAAGAACAGTCATATCCTTGATTCCTAACCCTTCATTGGCTTTATCATTAATAGCTTTATCCCAATTAACTAGGTGTAGTTTTTTGTTCTGTCAAGTTACCCCAGATAAAATTCCTAGTAGCTTTATTTATCTCATCAAGGATAAACTATGGCAATTAGTTGATCTATATAAAATACTTGGGCAGGGAATTTAACACAGATTATAAAAGGGTGACTCTACCAGCAAGATATAAATTTCTAGCTTTCCAACCAAATAATCTCTTGATAAAATTCTCCAGGATAAAGTTACAGTCAGTGTTGGTCCACTTTTTGTGGGCTATAGGGAACCATGGGTTTTTCCCGATATTTTTGACCTCCTTAATGGCCTGGATATTCTTGACACCATCTTTTAAAAGCTCAATGGCATTTTTTGATAAAAAGATTGCAGACTTACTCAAGCTGAATTTTTTACTAGAGATCTTACAAAAACTCTCTAAAATAGTACTGATGATTTTGGCACTTTTGAAAGTAGTTTTAACAAATAGGATTATATCCTCAACAAATAGTAAATAAGTCAATTTAGGCCTTTTGTTTCCAATTGTAATAGGTTCCCAGTCCTTTTCATCACAAGCTAAAACAATCTTATTAGCTAAATATTCCATGCAAAGAATAAAAACATAAGGAGATACAGATCTCCCTGTCTCAAACATCTAGGAGAGAGAAATTTCTCAGTTTTATTCTCATTAATGAGAACATAATACTCAACAGAGGTGATGTAAGACATGATCAAGGTTTTCATGTTAGAAGGAAAATTAAACAAATTCAAAGTTTCCTCAGCAAAAGACCATTTTATCCTATTGTAAGCCTTCTCTAAATTAAGCTTTATGAGCATATCAGCATTATTACCAATTTTAGTATTCATAGAATGAATTATTTCCTAAATAATAATAGCATTATCCATACCTTTTCTACCAAGAACAAAGCTAGATTGCGGAGGACCAATCATATCATTCAAGAAAACCCTAAGTTTATGAACAATAATCTTAGAAATAATCTTACAAGTAACATTACAATGACTTATAGGCCTAAACTTAATAATGGTTTCAGGGCTGTCAATCTTAGGGATCAAAATAATCAAAGTTCCTTTCCAGCTTTAAGGAATGTTGTAGGAATGAAAAGTAGCACAGGTCTCATTGGAGATAGACTTACCTAAAATATCTCAATTCTTTTGAAACAATGAAGCATGGAAACCATTAGGCCCAAGAGTCTTATTAGGTTTCATAGAGTTGGGAGCCTAAGATATTTCTCTAGTATTTATAGGATTATCTAAGCTGCTAATATCAAAAGTTCTCTAGATATGAACACATAAACTATCAAACTTACCAACAAGAAACCTCTCATTTTCAAAGCTAAATAGACATTTGAAAATGCTCACAATATGGTTCTTCAAAGCAACAGGTCCATCAATCCAATTACCAACATTACCTTTCAAGCTATAGATTTTATTCTTTCTTCTTCTAACAAGAATAGAGATTTGAAATAAATTGGTATTCCTATCCCTTTCTGCCAACCAATTGACACAAGATTTCATTTTCCACAACATTTCTTCTTAGTCAAGAATGTCATTATAGGCACAGATAAGATTAGCCTAAACTTTTTAAAGAAAAAGATAAGGCCTTCATCAAGCTTCATTTCCACTACTTAGATTCTAGTTAAGACTTTTCTTCTTTTTTTTGTCACAAAAATGTCACCAAAAACCATGATATTCCATTGTTGAAGAGTCAACTCAAAACTTTTCAAATTAAAAAAAGTATACAGAAATAAATTCCAATGGAAGTTGGCCAAGCTTTTAAAATTAGGATGTTGTTGCCACAAGAGAGAAAAATGAAAGGTTTAGAACCACTATTTGAAACCTCTTTGTCCAAGTGAATTAAAACAGGGCAGTAATCAGAAGAGGTTCTAGCTAAATATTTGACAAAAGCATCAGAAAAAGCAAAAACCCATTCCTTATTAGCAAAAGCCTTATCTATCCACTTCTTCATTAGATCTTTACATTTTTTAAGATTGCACCGGGTGAATTTGGAACCTATAAAGCCTAAGTCAATGAAACCATAGTGGTTAATGCTATCTCTTAAGACTATGGCTCTATTTATGTTAACCGGACTACCCCCAAATTTATTACCTTGAGCCAGGCATTGGTTAAAGTCTCAAACAACAAGCCAAACCCCTTTAAAATTATTAGCAATAACATATAACTTATTCCAAAGCATAGGTCTACAATCAGGATTAGGACGAACATAAAGGGTAGTGAAAAGCCAAGGATGAGTAGGATTAATGGGTACCCTGATGAGGGCATGAATGCTTACTTATCATGAGGAAAAAAGTCCACTGTAATCTTGGTGTCATCTTAAAGAAGCTAAATTCCACTATATAAAGCAAAGGAATCAATCATATGGGCACCTGAGAAGCCCAAACTCTTAGTAATCTTTTTGGCTCTGGTACCAACAAGCTTGTTTTCCATGATAATGAATACAGCGGGTTCTAGGTAGCCGATTAAGCTCATTGTAGATTTTTTAAAGTTTGGGTTCCCTACCCCTCTAGCATTCTAGATTATGATCTTTATTTCAAATTGTGTCAGTTTGGAGCACCTTAGAATCAATTGTGCAAGCTCCTTAAGTTTTTTTATCTTTCTTGCTGCCTCTTCTTTTACTAAGAAGTTTATATTCCTGAAGTGGTGTGGCATTATAAGTATCTATCTCAAATTGCTGTCCAAACTCAACTTTGGCAGTACTGTTGGTGGTAGAATTTATGAGATAAACATCCATAAGGATGTCTCTTTTTCCCTTACCAATATGTTACAATATTCTGGATGGCAACAGAAGGATAACTTCAAGATTTAATTAAGGATCATTGATGGTGGATCCACCATTAGGGCCCTATCCCTTCTTCATCTCCCCATTGACCTCTTAAGTGCTTATTTTATCACCTATATTTCCAATAGCTAGCTATAAAGCGTCTTTTTTTATTGCAAGATTGCATTGGCATCCACTAGTACAAGGGGAGTACAGAGCTTTCTTATATGTTCCTCTGGTCTTACTCCTCTTGGAACAATACAAAGGTTTTGCCTTGATCATTTATCATCTCCTAGGTTATGTCCACCCCTATCACTAAAATATTCAACATGAGAAGTTCCATGAATTCTTGAACCTTAATGAATCTACTTCTCTTATTAAGATAGAACTTGAAGTTGATGTCAGCATATATCGGATTATGAATTCCATCATCATCCTTTCCCTGACTGAGAGGTTGATGAGAGAATTTTATGGTAAACAGGTTAAGGTTTAAGTTAAGAAGAATGTCAACAGTAAGACTTTGGGGAATATAAAACAAAGGAGCAGAAGTGAAGATGGAGGGATTGGCAGTAAATGGCTCAGGTGGGCTTTGGCTGAGGTCCACTATGTCAATATTTTTCAATGAGGTATTGTCCATAATTTTGGTGGCTTGGCCTTGTAAGACTTAATTTTCATTCATCTGGGATATTAAGAAAGAGCCTGGAATTAAGGAAGTAGAACATGTAGTTAATTTTTGCCAAGTAGGTTGGGCATGATCTTTCTTGGCAGATTGACTATTTATAGCCGTTAACAAAGGGTGATTGAGTAGATGGGGATCCATTTGAGGTAACTCATCCATTATAGATAAGATTTTGCATTAATTGCTTTTAGACAGAATTATTTTGTCCCTGATGTCTTTTTCTTTTTCTTTTTTTTTTAAATATGATGTGGTTATATAATAGTGTGGGTCAGATTAGCCACCTTCTCCTTCTGTCATATGTAGAAAAACCTATTTTTTTTCATTGCACAATGAGCCAATCCCCATATTCAAACTCACCTTCTTTCTGATAAGTTTTAGCATTAGCAGGAGCTCAATTCACCCTTGTGGTCATTTCAATCTTAACCATTTTTTTAGTTTATGTACTACAAATCTCCTACCAGTGCTCAATACAGCCACATGCAAAACAGAGTGCTAAGACTGTCTCATATAAAATCTATTGGATAAAGCCATCAAGCTTAATTTTGTCATTAGGGGTTTGTTTACATCTATTTGGATGCATATCCTGGAAAATTTCCCTCAGTTTCCATATTTTGTGGCTATATCAATTTGGAGAAGTTTGCCAATTTTCTCCCTAATCTTGCGAACTACTTCTTTTTCTTCGTAGTCCATCAACAACTTTGGCAAACAAGCTTAGACCGCAATGGTTGTGATGACTATAGTTTTAGTATGAAAGTTTGGCTCTCATGGCCTTCGACAAACTAGTTAGGGTTCAATGGGACTTCTTTGAGTACTACATGAATACCATTATGTGAATACTTAAGGATTGTTAGAAAGAGAAAGGTGTGAATTTGTAGGAAAGGTTGTCAGTTTTCATCGATAACAATAAAAAAAGTTGAGGCAAAATTGAATGGTCTAATTTGCTCTTTTTTAGCAAGTTATAGTCCGATCATTTACGGTAGCTTCATGGTATACCGAATACCATAAATATGGCTAGAGAAAGTCTGATCAGAGGTCAGTGACTAAGTCAAAAAGTTTTTTAAGCCCTTTCGCTCTTTAATCAATGCCACCGATTTCGTCCAAGCCTAGTTCCTTAACTCTCACTTGACCCATTCGAATCTAAATCTCATTCTCAAATACTTGCATCTTTACAGGTTGATTTGTTAAAGTGACCCTTTAGGTGATGATTCCCAACCTGGGTATGTGTTTTACAGTGGACAACACTTGTAAAAGGTGGAAAGGTGAAGCGAAACATTAGTGGGTCAATAGGGAGTGATGGTGGCAATAAGATTCACATCAGAAGAGGCAGATTGCAAAATAGGGTCGAATCAGCCACGAGATTGAAAAAAGATAGAAGCAAGGATGAATGGCAAAAGTGGCAGTTTCAGAGGGAAAAAGTTAAAGATCTAGCTGTAATGGAACAAAAAATATATGAACCAGAGTTTATATTTGCCAAAAAAATTCTGTTAAAGTTAACCACGAAATTGACGGAAAGACCACGATTATAACAAAAATAGGAAGGTTAAAAACTTTAAGAGGATAAATGAAGATGAGGAATCTATTTAGGATATTACTAAAAGGTTAGGGAACATAAATGAAATTTCCCCCTTTTTTGCTATAGTAAAAGCTAAACATGGAATTAATATGGGTAACAAAGATACCAGTACTAGCTACTAGTCAAATATGATTTAAATAAAAGGTTTGTTGCTAATTACATGAATTCTTGCTATTCTATGTGCTTGGAAAACTATCATGTTTAAAGCTCTATTGTATTTTTCATATAGAATGAATGAAAAACTTTAACATGAAAAGGCAGTGTTTTGTATAGTTTAGGACCAACCATGCAACATCTTATATTATGAAGGTAAAAGTGCAAAATTGGCCATAGTTAAGGGACTTTTTATGCCAACCTTCTTGTTCTTTTTTTTTTTTTTTATAATTAGAATCAAGCCGAAAAACTAGGGAAATATATAAGCTATTAGGTTGTGCACAAGAGAAACACATTGTTGCAGAACAATGACTAATGAACAGCGATCGAACTCCTTCATTGTGGAAAAGACCTTTTTTTTTTCAAATGTAGAAGTTATAACTTTACCATGTCATTTATTTATTGAAAATGCATGAAAGTTTAACACTGTATATTTCTTGTTTCTTTATTTTCTTTTCTTTTTTTTTTATTTTTCATTTTATTTCTTAGAATAAGCTAAATTACAAATTACAAGTTTGAGAGAGAGAAATGGATGAAAGCTAATTTAACAGGAAGGTGGACTTTTTGCCATAAAACCAGTGAACATTTGTCACTTAGGTAAGTCTTCAAGTGCACTTTTTTATTAGTTTCTAAACCATAAAAAGTGTTTTCTTGAGTATGAAAGTTGTTGCGTAAAGAACATCATCAAGGTTAAACCTAGGGACTCATCTTTCTAATAAACAATTAGACGCAGACTATATGCAAAAAGTATATATTGTAGAAATGGGATAAGAAAACTAGGGCACTTTCCTTAGCCAGTTGCTCCAAATACTTTGCATATGAAACTTCTGGAGTGTGAGGCTATGAAATTGCATAATTTTGTTCCCTAAACCACTTCATACCCTTTAAAAGATGTTGTGATCTCTCCAATCCAGTTCTTCTAAAGTAAACATCCGCATAGAAATAAACAACAACCTTGAAACCTTCAACACTAAAGTATTTGTAATGCCAAAACCAAAAGGCCATAACAAAGTATAGACTACACCACATTTCAACTAAGGGGGGCCATTCAGTTCAGAGTCATTGAATGAGATTAGTAGGTTAGATTCTTTATTTTCTAATAAGTAATTTTATTTTCAATAGCATCATGAATTTAATCGTTATCATCATCATCATCATCATCATCATCACCACCACCACCACCATCATCATCAATAATAACAACAACAACAACAAAACAACTAACAAAGAAATCATCAAAACCATGTTTGGTGAACTGAGGCCTAGTAAAAGCCAAAATCTAGAAGAAGAAAAATCAAAAGAAAGAGAAAGAAACATAAAGCTGACAAGAAACGTCATCTAATTCATTGATAATTTTCTCAATGGTGTTAAACACGAGCTTGCTGTCTACTAAATACATGATGAGCCTTTTCATGCTAGGTTGCTAGGAATTTGCTTCTCCACTAGCTTTTGCATCAGTATTGCTATCACCTATCGGCAATCTTGATTTTTCACCATTATTTACCTTTGAATCGCTTCTGATACCGCTTTTTTTTGCCATTAGCATTCCGAAGCTGCATAGTGATGAACTCCTCAATGATGCCCTTTCTCTATCCAATGCATTACTTTTGGAACCACTTCCTTTTCATCTTTACATTTGGGGTTAGGCTGCCGAGGCTCTTCATTGAAATTAAGATTCCTGAAGTGGAGAAATATGAAATTGCGGGCCCTCCATTTCTGGGTGAAATTATGAAGTTTGATTAGCAGGAAAAAGAAATATTACAATGGCCTAAAATTGGAGAGAGGGAGTGAGGGTGGTGTAAGAAATAAGGCTCAAAAGATGGAACAATAAAGTTGCTAGGGAAGGAACCCATTCTAATGGGTGTACAAGTAATCAGTACAGATATTCTACAACAGATACAAAACAACCATCTATGTACAGTCTGCGATAAAGGTTAGTATCCAATCCATGAACTAGATCGCTGGAGCGGCTGATGGCTACTTGTGATTTCACTCCATTGAAGCATCTGGCCCATCATTATCAAGCTGAGCACCGAATGCAATAACAACCAAAGAATGATAACGAGTAAAAAGTATACAATAAGATAGATATTAGTGCTTAACACGTGAGCATTTAAGCTTGCTCAGGTCAAGAACTCTACCATCTCTGTGTAATGTATGAGTATGGAGAATCTGCCTGATTAGGGATGTCAATTTGTACCTTTACCTGTGGGTACCCTATCCCACCCTACCTGATGCGGGTAGGTTTTTTTTTTTTTCAATTAGATAGGTTGGGGTCAGATTCAGGTATTTTTTTGGTTTTTGTATCCACTGGATACGGGTTTATGAGTCTACCCTCCTCGACTCCGGCTCGTATCCTACCCGTATATTATACATAACATATAAGTATCTAAAATATTACACATATTATATATACATACCAAATTCTAGTAATATACAACCCAAATATATAATATAATTCTAACATAATAAACCATAAAATTCACAATCATATGACGAGACTACTTTGTTTTTTGTTATGTTGTATATTCAAATGTTTTATATTTTATTTAGTTTCAATTTTATATTATATGATCATTTGTGCGGGTATTGGGGGTATAATACTTGACTTTACCCATCTCAATGCAGGAGGGATTAGGCAAAAAAATCTTACCTGCTACGGATTGTGGGGATGATTTAGATAGAGTTTTTATATTGCAGGTAGGGTTTATGAATCACTCTACCCTTCCCAAACACCACCCATTCACATCCCTATGCCTGATTGACTGGTTTGCACGAATTTGTATGGTCTGTCGACTCAAACCTGTTGCAGGAGTAACATTTGCCATCAAAATACAAATCAGTATCCACGAAATTTCAGCACCTTTTTCTTTGTTCTTCCACATTTTTCTATGCGTCACAAATGTCATCAATATGCAGCTCTTGTGTGGTGTTCTGACATTTAAAAAAAAAAAAAATCATTTGAAGACAACGAAAATTGTGACTCAAAATCAATGCTTACAACTAATTCACCAAATCCAGGATATGCAGATTCAATTGACACAATTTTCACTCGCAAGGCCCACCCTTCAACAATTGGAGTCACTTGGGTCTAGAAAACCACAATAGTTGAGACTAACCTGATTGCAATCAGATCCTACGCGTGCGCTGGGGAAAAGGACCAAAAAAGAAAAATTGATGCGATGTTCATGTACCTCAAGGAAACAAAGAACATCAACCATGCCTTTCTTATAAAGATGGCGAAGGAAGTCATTCAATTCTACGAGCCTAGGGGATCCACTTCTTAACTCCCCCATCTATTCAAAACACAATCAATATCTCAGTTGCCATGGCCGGAAAGAAGAAAAAAGACACAAGTAAACACAACCATTACGGGTTTTCAACTTTGTCTTAAAAACAGCTCTTATTATATGGTTTAAAGATGAAGTTCATTCATGTACTAACTGCTAGTGCAGGCCCAAGAACGAGGCCCATTCGCCAAGGCATGTCCGCAATCTTACTGCCAAAATGTGGCCAAATAAAGAATACCTGACAAAAACACAATTAATACAGTAAATGAATGAGGAATTGGGAATTTGATTGAAAAGGTCATTTTGTTAATTTGCACAGTCACTTAACATTGTATTGATTCATAGAATTTCCCATGTTTATTTTTTCCTTTAAACAAATAAAAGAAATGGCAACTCTTCGCTATCACAAATGAGAGATTTAACACCTACCCTTCACGGGAAGGATAAAAACCACATTTGTAGGCAAATTTCTGGATAGGTCAAATTATTGGAAGAAAGTAGAAATAGAAAACCAAGTAAGATTGAATAGACTAGTAGACGAATTACTAAAGCATGTTCATTCACCAAGTTAACAGTTTTAGTTCTTAATTAAAATATACACCATAATCTGCTTCAATTATTGTTGCTGTTCTTACTGTTGCTAACAAATCATAGTAGTATAATAGTATATGTCAAAATCGTATCTTTTGATGGAAGGGATTCCACCCACTTGTTAGAATTAACAATTTTATAAGATTATTGAAGTAAATTGATCCGTAGTTGTCGTATATGGTAAGACTGTTGTTACTCTGCAAATTTTTTCACTGTCAAAGTAAGTTTGACAAGGAGATGAAATTTTACCCGTCTGTGAACAAAATTTAACTTTAATATAGTATTTACTACCTAGGCATTGGAAATCAAGATATTATTGTTTTTTTTTTAATTTAGAATTATTGCAAGTATAAGGAATGAGAATCTACACAGAAAAAGTTAGAGGATAAAGTATCTACCTCACGAAACTCACAAGTTTGAGATGAAATTTGAGCATTTTTGTATTATCTGATTTTATAGGGAATACAGTATAGCACTACTCAAATTCTAACTTGCTTTCTAAGAGGTTTTCTTTATTGCCAACTCAACAAAATAGATGAGACATATATTGTCGGCATAGGTGGGTAACAAACAATTAAATGAAATTTTGGGATCTTATCTCAAAGATAAAATAATCAATTTACAGAGCATAAATTTATTTATTCAAGAACTTATTTTCCCTTCTCTAAACTTATTATAGATTGTAACTGTAAAAACGAATTACGGCATTTGATTGAACGAAAGGAAAGTCCCTCCTGTCAAAACGTACGTAAATCGGATTAGAGTGATTGGAGAAATGACAGCAGCAGGAAACCAAATCCTACTAGTTTAATGATATTACCTATTAAATGGAACAAATCTTGGGAATTTTATGAGCCATTGCTGTTGTTGCCTTATAGGCAAATCCATTTTCGACAGGCAAAAATATATGAGCTTTTATATATAAATTACTGTCTCCAAATCCACCAGTTGGAGTAGGTTCATGAAATGGAGCTTCTAAGCGAAGCCCTCGCGTCCCTTCAATCTCCACAAACGCTATTTTTCCTTCTATCTTTGTTGTTTTTAACAATTTTCTGGTTTGGCTTGCGTCCCAAGCTACCCTACCCGCCCGGCCCGAAAGGGTACCCAATAATCAGAAACATGAACATGATGGACCAGCTAACCCACCGCGGGCTGGCTTCATTGGCAAGGCAACATGGTGGGATAGTCCACCTTCAACTAGGCAGGCTTCACGTCGTCTCAGTTGCAACGCCGGACTTGGCCCAAGAGGTCCTCCAAGCCCAAGACAGCGTCTTCTCAAACCGGCCGGCAAACGTGGCCATCACATACCTAACCTACGACAGGGCGGACATGGCCTTCGCCAACTACGGACCTTTCTGGCGACAGATGCGGAAGATCTGCGTGATGAAGCTCTTCAGCAGGAGACGGGCAGAGTCATGGGCCTCGGTCCGAGAAGAAGTGGGCTTTACGGTCCAGACCGTGATGAAAAACCTGGGCTCTCCTATCAACATCGGCGAGTTGGTCTTCGCGTTGACGAGGAACATAACTTTCAGGGCCGCATTTGGATCGTTCTCGCGCGACGGCCAAGACGAGTTCGCGGAGATCTTGCAGGAGTTCTCAAAGCTGTTCGGAGCTTTTAACATCGCCGACTTCTTCCCCTGGTTGGGTTGGATCAACGCCCAAAATTTCAATCGGAGATTGGAGAAGGCTCGAGCCTCACTTGATGGGTTCATTGATAAGATCATCGACGAGCACATGGCGAAGAAGAGAAACATTGAAGGCGACGAGAGCGAAGCAGACACAGATATGGTGGACGAGTTAATGGCTTTTTATCGCCAAGAAGGTCCAAAAGTGGATGTGGATGAGTCCCAGTCGGCGATTCAGCTCACTAGAGATAACATCAAAGCCATTATAATGGTAATTTTATAATTATTTTGGTTTATTCGGAATTAGAGAAAGTCCTAATTGATTTCAGAAATTTATGGTTCAATAGGATGTGATGTTTGGTGGAACTGAAACGGTGGCATCGGCAATCGAATGGGCGATGGCGGAGCTGATGAATAACCCGGACGATCTCAAGAAAGTGCAGCAAGAACTGGCCCAAGTCGTCGGGTTAAATCGGGTCCTCAGCGAATTGGATCTCGAAAAGCTAACCTACCTCAAGTGCGCCGTCAAGGAAACGCTGCGCCTCCACCCGCCGATTCCTCTCCTGCTGCACGAGACGGCGGAGGATTCCGTTGTTTCTGGATACAGAATCCCGGCGAGATCGAGGGTCATGATCAACGCCTGGGCCATTGCCCGTGACCCGGCCGCGTGGTCCGACCCGGACACGTTTAAGCCTGGTAGGTTCTTGGAGCATGGTGCTCCGGATTTCAAGGGAAGTAATTTCGAATACATACCGTTCGGGTCGGGTAGGCGGTCGTGCCCAGGCATGCAACTGGGTTTGTACGCGTTCGAGCTGGCGGTGGCTCATCTGCTTCATTGCTTCGATTGGGAGTTGCCTGATGGAATGAAGCCGAGTGAGCTGGACATGAACGATGTGTTTGGACTCACTGCCCCGAGAGCGATTCAACTCGTTGCTGTCCCGAGTTATCGATTGAGTTGTCCGTTTCCTGGGGTGGTGTCTGTTTCTCTTTGATGTTTCTTCGAGATGAGTGGACGCCAAAAGAATTCCCAACATATTGATTAAAAAAATTGTGTAGCAAATACAGTGTATTATAAATATCCATAAACAAAATACATATTAAAATTTACAAGTACATAAAATAAATACGTTAAATAAAAAGTCTGTATGTATGAATAAATAAACATATAAATAATAATTAAATAAACAAACAACAGGACAAATAAATAGATGAATGAGCCAATATAAACTAGAATGGGGGCGCTGGGCTCGCATTAACAAAGATTAGACGGTGAAAATGTACAGGTGTCTGCCGTAGTATGTGGGTTTGGGGCTGAAGTTTGTTAAAATTACTGATATTGCCATTGTACAATGTGCATTAATACAATCTCAGCTGCAAGTTTCCTGCTCTGTTTCGAATAGTTTCTCACTCTCCTGTAGCTGTGGGTGCCGGCAAGCTGGCAGACATTCGATACTTTTTTCGCTTTAAACCGATTTCTTTTTTCACAAAATCAAAATCTCTTTGCTTGCGCTAAGTCGGAGTCGATAACCCTAGCCATCGGGGTTTCATGACATAGCTCAAGTTTGCGGTTGTTCCATGGCTTGATTGATATTATTTGTCGTTTCCATGTATTTCGAGGCGTTCAGAGCTTTCTTTAGAGCCGGCGATTTCTCCAACAAGGTTGTCTCTGTGGCTGGCGGATTTCCTCAGGAAGTTCTATTTCGGCCATAAGAGATTTCGATTGCCTGCTAATTTTTCTGGTTCAGGGATTTGGCCGATCAAATCTTGTACGGTATTGGCGGTCGAGATCTGCGAAATAAAGAGGCTTTCGCTCTATTGTTTTCTGATTCATCCCATGATTGGTAGTTTGAAATTGCTGTTTCATCCCCCAGAAACGAAGATTTTGTATTGGTGGAACTTGCGGTTGGGATTGTATTAATGTACAATAGCAATGCTGGTAATTATAACGAACTTCCGCCCCAAACTCACGTATTACATCAGACCCCCCCCTTTTGACCGTTTGTATATTTTGACCATTTAATCTCGCTAATGCGAGCCGAACTCCTACAGTTGGCGTAACAAAGGCAGATGAGATAAAAAGTCGGCCAGGTAAGTGGCCATGGTCTTTCAAATCTTGGTTCTTGCTGCCATAGACCATAGTCATGGTAGATAAACAAATGAAACAATCGCTCTGTTGGGAGAATTGTAATAAAGAAATGATGGATGTATGAGATGTTCAATGGATTCGGTTGGGTTATGAAACGAGATAATCATCTCTCCTGCTTAATCTTTTCAGTTTATTAAACTGGGAATCTCATCCAGGAGGGCTTACGTCTGATGAATGGTTCATAAATCATAAACAGTTTGTTACGCCCTCTGAAAGTGATAAGACTGTAATAAGATATAGTTTCCCTTCATCCATTAACGTCGATGTATCTGACTTATACCTTATCTCAGACTTTCTTCATATGGCTCGCACCAATTAATCTAGATTAGAAAAAAGAGATACATGGCCTGCTGCAACGATCAAAGACAAGGACCAATGCTCTAAGAGTTAACGGACACAATGATTTTCTAGAGAAGTTGACAAGAGATGAAAAACATTACCCCATGAGAAAAGAAATATCCTTTCCTTCTTTATAATGAAATTATACTAACCAAATCATGACAGAAACATCTAGCTCCGAGGGGATTTCCTACTCTTGGCGGTGCGAGCATTTGTGTGTGTGCGCTGCCCCCTGCATGGCAACCCATCCTGGTGCCTGATTCCTCTGTAGCACTGAATTCCTACCAATCTCTCAATGTCCGCTCTAACACGACGCCTCTGGTTCACCAAAAGATTTCATGATTACAATAACTCAAGTAATGGGATTTCGAGAAAAGGAGTCACATCTTACCAAATCTTCTGCAATGACGTATTTATTTGCAACCAGCTCCCGTATAGAGTTGAGCTCTTTCCCAGTTAATTCACGTGTGAGCTTATTATCTATGTTGAGTTCACTAAGAATTTGCTTAGCTCTTGCACGGCCAACTCCATGTACACTCTGTAATGCAATTGCTAGACGCTTGTTGTCTGGGATATCTGAACCTCCCACACGAATGCCCTGGATCCGTATTCCACGGAACTGCAACAAACAGTTTGAAAAATCATTTAAG
Source organism: Aquilaria sinensis (assembly GCA_005392925.1). Classification (NCBI taxonomy): domain Eukaryota; kingdom Viridiplantae; phylum Streptophyta; class Magnoliopsida; order Malvales; family Thymelaeaceae; genus Aquilaria; species Aquilaria sinensis. The sequence continues at coordinate 26,466 of SMDT01000950.1, read as the reverse complement.
TAGCCTCAAGAATAAATTGAGAATACCAGAGTAGTTTTTATTTACAATCATCAAATTTCTTTTTCTAATCACAGGAAGCCAACAATTTTTATGCTTCTCATCAAACGTACAGGAGACCTTGACCTCGGGTTTAGGGCTATTTCCAATGTTAACAAGGCTGTGCAGGCTGGAGTAAGTAATCCTAGAAAGATCCTGAGAACAACTCAGTTAAAGCTGGATTAAACCATGCAGCACCCTGATGAAAGAGTGACCAAGAAGATGAAATCTTGGCCCCGGATGTGCTCTAATTTGGAATGAGGGAGAATACCTTTTTTTTTTTTCAAACAGCAGTTAATCACTAAAGATTTACCTGTTGCTGTGTGTGGCAAAATCTCTCCCAAATTAGTTAGTTCCCTTGAAGTACAATACTCTAGGTAGTCATACGAAGCCTTAACCTAGTCCAAGAGCACCAATAAGACAGGAAATAAAACTTGAAACAAAATCAATAAAGAATACCAGAATAGTTTTTATTCAATCATCGAATCTCTTTTTGAAATCACAGAAAGCCAACATTTTTATGCTTCTCATCAAACGTATGACTATCTCCAATGTTCACGAGGTTGTGCAACCTGGAGTGAGTAATCCTAGAAAGATCCTGACAATGTCCTTAGTTAAAGCTGTATTAACCCATGCAGAATCCTGAGGAAAGAGGACCAAGGAGATGAAATTGTCCCGGATGAGCTCTAATTTGGGATAGAAGGACAGTAATTTTCTTTTCTTTTTTTTGGCTTAAACAGCAGTTAATCGCTGAAGAACATACCTTTCTCTGTGAGTGGCAAAATCTATCCCAAATCAGTTTCCATGAAGTAAAATAGTCTAGGTGGTCATATAAAGCCCATGGCTTGTCCAAGAAAATCAATAGGACAGGAGATAAAACTTGAAACACGAAGCCTGAACACGATTGAGCATGACCCGGCGGAAGCACCGACCGTTCTCAATCATTTCAAAACTAGAATTCAATAAAACAAGCCGCCAGAGACAAATAGGCAGCCAAGGCATAAAGGACATGATGAAAAGAAATCTATGGCTGCAAAAGATCAGCTCTGACACGAATCGAACTGTAAAACCCTAAATACTCCGGCGAGCGACAAAGACAGAACCAATTGACGAAAACCAATGATCTGTTAGAAAGCCGAGAATTACCGAAATGTTCAGAAGGAGTTGCTGAGTCACATCGGAGAGTTTACCGACCGAACCTCGTAGACCCAACATCCCCGCAATCAGATGCTGCTGTGTTCCGCAGAGATTCTCAAGCTGGAGCCGAGTGAAACGAGAGTAGACACGACGGCGTTTCGCACGGAAACTTCTCTCGTCCCTCTGTCGTGTCATGGATCCCTTGGGCTGTCTTTTCTATTCTGGAGCCCACTCTATTCTTCTTGCTTGAGCAATGAAATGAAACTTGCGCCGGCCCAAAACGGTATCTCCTGTTTCTTTTCTTTCTGTTTTTTTTTTTTTTATGTATGCGCAATATTTCTGATATTTCAGAGTTACATTCAATCCTTTTTTTTTTTTTTAAGAAAAGCGCTCATAAATTCCTTTTTCTCCATTCAAAAGACTCAAACTTGAGATCTTACTTAAACATTTCTACTTCACCTCACATATGTTTGGTATCTCATTGCTTTCCATTTCTTTTCTTATTATTTTTTTTATTTCTTCATTCATGAAACTACTTCATGTCATTGACTAACACAAATAATTTTATCGATATCGCAGTGTATTAGTTTGACAAACGCGTTTTGCACATTTGATCACAAATTGTCATGCTAGTAGTGATCTCACACAAAACATGGGCATGAAGCTCAATCTAGCACTATTTTGTTTTTATTTATTTATTTGTTGTTTTGAAAGGTTTATTTTGTCAGTTTCGAAGAGCAACTATCGCATGTAACAAAAGATGATTTTGCAACAACCCCAATTCCGTCATTCTATCCAATATCCATTGTCGGATTTCTCTCAATGTATATATGTTAGAAAAGATGACCTTGTATTGAACTTATTACGATTTTCTTTTCTATATACTTAGCATAAGGTATACAAATATATAGAATTGCAGTATATATTTCATATTTCATCTGTTTTATAAAAACTGACCTTTTACTATTTACAATAGTTAATTTATGAGTTTATTTATTTTAAAATTTATTATAAAAAATAAATATTTTATATGAAAATGAAACTTTAAAGATTATAACATCATTTTTAAGAATTTTTTCTAATACATATTAATATAAATATGTTCAAGTTAAACTTTATTAAAAAAAAAAAAGACAAAAAAGGTCAATTAATATGAAATGAATGTAGTACTATTATTTAAGGAATGAATTGCCGGCTTGTTTAGAATTAAAAACAATTAAACCAAACTACATGACACTTTGTAATAATTGAGAAATAGGGATGGAGGGAGTTGAACCCCACAAGTAGAGGTGGGATGTGGGTCGGGCCGGGCCCGGACCGCCAGTCAACCCCGGCCTGGACCGATCAAACCCGCCCTAGCCCGCCCCGGAAAAAGACTATTATATTGTGGACCAAGTATGGGCCCAATAGGAGGAGGAGACGCAAAAAAAACCGCCCCGAACCAGCCCAAACCTATGAAACCACCCCGACCCGGACCGGTTCGCCTCGCGCCCCAACGGCTCTCTGGCAGCAACAGCAACCTACAGAATTTTTTTTTTAAAAAGGGCTAACTACACAGCAGGCCCTCTAACAGCTTTCTGCTCCATTTTAGCCTCCAAATTTTCATTTTTACCCCTCCCAACAACTAAATTTCAATGACTTTTTTGTCAAACTAATTTTTTTCCTCCCCCTATAAATACCAATGCCATTTTTACTCAATCCTCACACAATCACTCAATTTCTCTTTTTCATCTATTATATTCTCTCAAGTATTCTTCTTATTTTCTTAATCTCTTCCAAATTTCTTACTAATCTCTCCCTAACATTTTCATAATCCCCTCTTGATTTTGCATTAATCACTACTATTAGTACGTGAGGCATGGCTTCCAAAGAAAATGGCAAGTCAATAGAGAGTTCATCTTCACGCACCACCGGCCTCCGAGTCTTGTTTCGTCACCGATCTCGGCCCGCCGATAAAGGTATTTTAATTCAAGAGTTTCACGACGATGATGTCGAAATCGATATAACAAATTACGATTTGAGTCTCGACGATCAATTATCCGATGATGAAGTGGAAGAGTTGGATGTAATGGCGTCCGGGAATCCGTTAACAGAACCGACACCTACAAGTCATGAACCCACCGGGGAGGAAACTCAATCACAAGGTAAATCCACGAGACTAACTGCTTGGGTTTGGGAGCATTATGAGGTTATACACGAAAGCAGAGGTGTACATTGGGCCGGGCCTGACACGGCCCAGCTCAGGACCGGCTCGCGTCAAGCTCGGCCCAGGCTCGGTCAAGCCCAGCACGGAACGGGACCGGTTAAAGACCAGTTAAAAGTGGGCTGGTTATGGGCCTAGAATAGATGAGGGGTGGATGTGGGCTCGGCACGGCCCAGGGAGGAATTGGGCCCGGACCTGGACGGGACCGGCACGGCGGACGGCACGGGACCGGTGGCGGCGCAACAGCCAGAATTTCTCCAACGGCCGAAATTTTTTAAAAAAAGGGCAAATTGCACGTTTGGTCCTTCTAACGGTTGGCAGCATTTTTTGGACCCCAGAAATTACATTTTTGCCCCCTCCAACAACTATTTTGTAAGGGTTTTTTTAGGCAAAAAAAAAAAAAAAGGCCTTCCCCTATAAATAGGGAGGCCATTTCCACCATTTCTTCACACCAATCTTAGCAATCTCTCATTCTCTACTAATATATTCTCTCATTTCTTTCAAGCAGTCAATATTATTTTCTGCATTCTCAATCAATTCTCAATTACTTTCGAAGCTTGTGTTTTGCTCAATTTTGCCTCACACAAATGGCATCAAGAGGAAAGGGAAATGCGTCAAGCTCTTCATCCTGCACCGGTTTGAGGTCATTTTTCCGTGGCCTTTCCCGACCGGCGACCCGTGGGACTCATATCCAACAAACTGACGATGACGAGCAATTCGATATGAGTCAATACGACTTGGGGCTCGACGATCAACTTTCTGATGATGACGTTGAGGAGGTGGAGCCAACAGCAGCAGGAAATGTTGGTGAAGGAGATGGTTCTGAACAAACCCCGACAAGCCATCAAGCCAAACTTCCGCCAGAAGGTAAAACATCAAGGCGCACCGCATGGGTTTGGGAGCATTTTGACCAAGTTTTTGAGAAGGATAGTCATGGAAACGATGCGAGGTTCGCACATTGCAAACATTGCAAGCAAAAGCTCTCACACAAGAAGAACGCTGGCACAGGAACACTGAGACGCCACATGGAATCAAAGCATCCGACTTTATGTCCAGATGCAGCTACGAGTACCGGTGGTCAGACACAGCTTACAAGCAGTGTCGGCGGATTAGGTATTTTTAAATTTAATCAAAAAGATTGTAGAGAAGGCATGATAGAATGGATGATGTTAACTGAAAAACCATTTACACAATCGGAAGATAGACACATGGAAAAATGGATTACATCACACTTAAACCCTGCTTTTAAAAGAACATTTAGGACTACTGCTAGGAGGGAGGCATTTAAAATTTATGAAGCTGGTAAATCAAACTTACAAGCATACTTCTCTACTTTTGATCATTCTATCTCATTTACTAGTGACATGTGGACTTCACCACTAGGACAAGATTATTATTGTATAACTGCACATTGGATTGATGATAGTTGGGTCATTCAAAAACGTATCATTGCATTTAAGTGGATGGAGGTCGATCATACTGGTTGGAACATATTCAATGTAATTTCAGAAAGTTTAAAAGAATTTTTTTGTCATGACAAGGTTTTTAGCATAACATTTGATAATGCATCAAACAACGATGTCGCGGCTGAGACATTGAAGGAATCACTAGAACCTGTCCGTGATGCCGCATTTTTTCATATTAGGTGTATATGTCATGTTTTAAACTTAACTGTCCAAAAAGGTCTTCAAGATTTGGGTAATGAAATTACTCCAATTAGGTGGGCACTCTATTATTTAAAGTCAATGACCAAAGTTTCTAAAGAGTTTAAGCAATATTGTCTGGAAAATGGCCTCGATTTTAGTTGGAAACGTTTTAAACTTGATTGTCCTACCCAATGGAACTCCACTTATGAGATGTTGATGGATGCGATGCCATTTGCTGCATACATGACATGTTTTATAAATGTCAGAGAAAAGAAAATGATTTTGAAACAAGATATGTGGGATAAACTGTCTAAATTGGCTGCTGTGCTGTGATATTTTTATGATGCCACTGTTTTTTGCTCTGGTGTATACTATCCCACATCGCACAAAGTTTTAATGCATATGGTCAACATTGCATGGGTTTTTAACTAATACAAAGATGACGAGTTCTTAAAAGACACAATTAAGGCCATGAAAGATAAATGGATTTTATATTTCAGTACTATACCCCCAATCTACTTACTTGCAGCTACACTAGACCCGACCGTAAGAATCACAGGTACGCAACAGCTACTTGAGGGTTATTATAGTTTCTTAGAAATGACACATATTTCTGTTCATGCTATAACTGCCTCTATTGATGAGCACTTGCGAGAGTTATTTAAGATATATGTCAGTCGGCATAAGGATAAGGTTGCAAACACTACTTCATCTACCATCGGGTCTTCATCGGGCTCATTGTCATTCAATCCGGCTGAACAACTCCTCAAACGGCCCCGTGCTGCCGCATCCGGTCTTACTGAAGTGGACGCATACCTTAACCTTGTTTGGGAGAATAGTGAGACCGACATTCTAGACTGGTGGAAAGCAAGAAGTAACAAATTTCCAATACTCTCCATCATTGCCAAAGAAGTTCTAGTTGTTCCCGTCTCAACCGTTGCATCGGAGTCCGCTTTCAGCGCTGGAAAGCGTGTCATTTCAGAGAGACGCGCAAGGCTATCACCAGATGCAGTTGAAGTTTGTATATGCAACCGTGATTGGGGTCTTGTAGCTTGCAGATTACATGACCACAAGAGTTCTGACGAGGAAAACCCCGATGAGGTAGATGCTTAAATCCACTGCTTGCTCATTATTTACTTACTTTGTATTTGATCTGATTTTGCTGTTTAGCACAGATCGTACCTTTTATTTTGCATTTAACTTTATGGAACGTTTCGCTATTGAGTAATGTAAAGCCCGTTCCATGGTATGTAAGTGCTGTTTGGCTTTAAAATTAATAAAAGTTCACACCGGTAGTGGTGTTTTACTCTTAAAACAAGTAATTATACAAAATATAAAGATAAGCTTAGAATAACTATTAATCTAGTTCTTCTATTTACTCTATTGGCCCCCAAATTTTTTTTTTGTTGGTTTATGTACTATTTTCTAAGGTAAGACATTGATGAGCATAATTTGTTATCTTTATCTCTATTTTTTTTTCATTATTTTATTTATTATCTTGTAAAGTAAAATTTTGGTAATCATGGTTTGTTTCTTTAGCATTGAGAAATAACTTTAGTCCTTAAGGTTTTAATAATTGACTTAATAAATGTTAAAAAAAATGGTTTAACTCACAATCAAATATATCATAGTTTCCAAACTTTTTGGTCAATTTCTTACCTTTTATTTTTATTTTTATTAAGTTATTGATTTAACCTTTGATTAATTTAAAAGTCTAGTTTAGACAGTTTATCCCACATGTTGGACTAAAACATACAGAGTTGCAAAGTTAAAGAGCTACCGCTGACTGAGTTATAATTAAAGGACCAACTAATTGAGTTTTCAAAGTTTTGGGTCTATTGGTGCATTTAAGCCTTTTTTAAGAGTTTAAGCAATAAGAAGGATTCGTAATTAAGGCTCTAATTTCGAAAATAAGCAAATCTTACTCCCAAAGTGATACATTTCATTTTAAGTGGACAGCTTCTTATATTAAATTATAAGAAGTAGACAATCGATCCGAAGATTCCTAGTCTGTTTTTTTTTTCTCGTGTCCATAGCCAGTAGATTTTAACTCTTAGTACACGTTGATTGACTTATAATCCAATTAACATCCATATCATTATATCACGTGATGGGTCAGGATTTAAGTCTTAACTTGTACAATAAGTTTTTTCTCTTTGCAGAAAATTGATTAATTTAGGTTAGATGAAGTAGAATTTAAGATAAACTAGATTATAAAATATTACTTATAAAAAAACTCTCAGACTCTTATTTTTATTAAGTTATTGATTTAAAAGTGAAGACTAAAAATTTAAAATTAAAACTAAAACTTAAAATTAAATTAAAAATTACAATTTTAAAATTTATAATTTAACAGGCCAGCTCGGATTCAGCCCAGCTCGGCACGGGACCGGGTCAGGATCGGCACGTGGCAACGCGGGCTAGGCCCGGGCCCAAAAACCTTAGGCCCAGGACCAGCCGGGCCGGTCCGGTCCAGCCCGTTGAACATCTCTACACGAAAGGAAGTCGAGGTACGGGAAATGCAAACATTGCGGGAAAAAATTGGTGCATAGAAAGAATTTCGGTACTGGAACACTGAAGCGGCATATTGAAAATCAACATCCTAACGTCCTCCCTAGTACCAAGACTAGTTCTGGAGGACAAACACAACTTGGGTCTACAACTGGCGCCGGCGGACCAGGTATATTTCGTTTTAACCAACAATCTTGTAAAGAATGTATGGTAAATTGGATGATACTTACCGAAAAACCTTTTTCACAAGTTGAAGATGTCCACCTAGAATCTTAGATAAAATCACAATTAAATCCTGCATTTAGAAAAGTATCTAGGAAAACTGCCTAGTAAAACTGCTAGGAAAGAAAGCTTTTGACAATTTGAAGCCGGAAAATCAGATTTGCAAGCATATTTTTCTGCTCTTGATCATTGTGTGGTATTTATTTCTGATATGTGGACATCACCTATATATCAATCATTCTATTGTGTTACTTCTCATTGGATCGATTCTGATTGGATAATGCAAAAATGAATTTTGTCATTTAAGGTTATTGAAACAGATCATACTTGTTATCAAATATTTAATTACATCTTAAAAATTTTACGTGATTATTTTTGTACTGATAAAGTCCTGTGCATTTCATTTGATAATGCTTCAAATAATGATGTTGCCGCTCGTCTTTTGAGTCAAAACTTAAAACCACCTCTCAACAATGCATTTTTTCACGTTAGATACATGTGCCATATTTTGAACATTTGTATCCAAAAGGGTTTAAAAGTTCTCCAAAATGAGATTTTGCCTATTCGAAACTCATTAAAATATTTGATGTCTAAATCTGCTGTTTTTCATGAATTTAAAAGCTTTTGTATTGAAAATCAAAAACTATTTTCTTGGAAACAGTTTAAATTGGATTGCCCAACCCTCTGGAACTCTACATATTTGATGTTGCAAGATGCATTAACGTATGCAAATTTATTGTCACATTTCATGAATTTAAAAATGGGTTGTAAATTTCTTACGATTGAAATTTGGAAAAAATGTTCCAAAACCGGTGAATTGCTTAAGTTTTTTTACGAGGCAATTGAATTTTTCTCTGGTGTTTACTACCCAACAAGTCATCAAGTTTTATTTCATTTAGCGAACATCACATATGCTTTACATCTGTTTAAAAATGATAAGTTGTTAAAACCGACTGTTGAAGCCATGCGTAGGGGTGAGCATTCGGTTATTTCGGTTTAAACCGAACCGAAATAATCGGTTTTGTTCAGTTTCGGTTTTAAGATAGTAACAAACCGAAATAACCGAATTGATGGGGAAACCGATTTAGGACCGAACCGAAATGTTTCGGTTCGGTTCGGTTTCAACCGAATTAACCGAAAAACCTGCAGCACAACGAGAATCGCTTTATATTGACACTTTATTGAATGATGTCTAACAGATACAGTTACCTATAATCACATTACTTAATAAAAAACTCGCATCACAAGTCCCAATATGAAAATTCAGGCAGCTCTTCATTTACTGATGCTGTGGACGAGATTAAGAGCAAGCATGTCTCTCCCTAGCAAAAAAGAAAAAATAAACAATAAAAAACACCACTTCATCAATCTTGCTACCAGCAAACAATAGTTCTTTTGTTTTTTTCATATTCTTCCTGCCCAGGATTCCTTATCCTATAACATCTAACTCAGTTTCTGGGTCCATTTCTCCCTCAGCCTCAACATCTGCCTCTGCTTCTAACTGGCAAGATTCTTGACTTGCATCCATATTAGATGCTTGCCCTTGTCCTGCATTCGTTGTTGCATTGCCACTATGAGAATTACTTCTAGTTGCAGCTGCAGCTGCAGCATCAGGTCTCCACCACAGCCACAGCATTTCTATTCTCAGTTTTCATTCCTTCACCATCTAACTCACTTGCAGGTGTTGCAATCTAAAGAGGGCAAAATAAAGGGAATTAAGGTAAGTATCTTTCTAGCAATACTGCAAAGACAATAAATTACCATTAGAGCATTAAGAGGAAGAGAAAAAGTCTATTGCAGAAACCCATAGCAATCAGTAAGTAATCAAACAACACAAAATTTGGTGAAATTTTTGAACCATCATATTTGAGGAGGTAACAAATCAATCAGTAAGCAACCATTGCATCAAGTTTTTAATGCCTGGCAAGGTAGTGTACTTTTTTCAAAACCTCATGTTTGAATAAGTAACAGATTAATGAAGTTCTAAAACATCATATTTGAAAGAAGTACTAGCTAAGCACAAAAGCATGGCTTCTGAAATTCAGAATTGTGGGTGATGGTTCATTCAAGAGCTGAACTCAAAGACGTCACATTTTAGAGCAGGCGACTGAAATTGGTTCATGGGTATTTCATAATAATCTCCCAACGCAAATAAATTCAGATTCGGTGAATACAGATAAACAATCTTTGCACAGCATCATCATGTCTAGAAAACAAATCATAAGTACAAAAGTGTTTGCAAGGGAACAGAATCACCTTAGAAATCGAAATCATATAACAGATAAGCAGAAACCACAATAAACAGCATGAAGCAAAAAAACACAAACTATATGTGAGTATCGATGGTGGAGCTAAAAGGCTAAATGTGACCCTGTTGTAACGAGCTTCCCCACTATGCAAGGGCTGGGGATGGAGGGTGATCTAGTGCACACAACTTTTCCCCTGTTTCCACAGAGGTTGTTTCCAGATCTTGAACCCAAAACCGCTCTGTCACTGAAGGAGCAAAAGCGCCATTATGCCAAATTATAGTTTTATCAATAAAGGAGAAAGCATATTACAAGCTTTCCAAGGCTTTGGAAAATTGATTAGTTTCATGAACTATAAACAGCTGTTGCTTATGTTGCTAAAACTCTAGAACCAGAGGCTAATTTTTTTTGTCACCCTAATATTCTTTTTGCATTGCTTGCTTTTGCCATAGAGGTCAAATAAAAATGCAACTCCAATAGAAACCTATTGATGTAACTGGTAACAATCTGAGGCACGTTGCACTGAGTGACCACCAACTGTGCTACTCAAGCACCAGAAATAGAGATTGCTGAACTATATCAGACAAATATTGCTAGTTCTTGGAAGCAGAATTGTCGCTACATTGAGTGAATTGAAAAAAAAAAACAAGTTTAGTAATGACTAATGAGGTAATACCTACTTTAAAAGTTCCAATCAACTCCTACATATTAATCACTGTATTCCCTCCAGTTGTATCTCCTCCAGTCTTCTTGGATAACTCTAAAAAAATACGACACATAAAAGTTAATCTTAACAAGATAATAAGAATATACAAACATAACAATAAATTCAAGACTAATGCAAGTAAAAATATAATAAATATTACCCTCTTCAATTTTTTCAAGTTCCTCCAAATCTTCCTCCACACTAACTCGTAGTCTCCTTCTAAGCCAATCTTGTGCGCAAATAAGAGCTTGCTCCGTTTTAGGAGTTAAAGAGCTTCTAAATGGATCAAAAACCCATCCTCTTGTACTAAATGCAGACTCTGAGGCAACAGTAGAGACAGGCAGAGCTAGTATATCACGCGCCATAGCTCCAAGTATAGGGAAGCGGTGACAATTAAACTTCCACCACTCTAACACCTCAAATTTAGAGGAAACTGGTTCTCTTGGTTCCTCTAGATACCTGTCCAACTCAGTTTTATTCCCAACACTTCCAGAAATATTTTCAAATTTCTTCATTCTTTCCTTTGTCACTAAGTACTTCCTTTTCTTTTGACTTACTAGATCAACTTGCTCCGGCATTTGAGTTCTCAAATTTGATTCAGCAGATTGAGGTTGAACAATTTTTTTATACTCTTCAAATAACTCAGAAATGGTACTCTTGACCTTTATTTTCATGTTAGCCCCCACATCTGTTTTTGCAGCATACATGTCTTCTAATGCAAATTCAAGAAAAGCTAACTTGTATTGAGGATCAAGAACTACAGCAACATAAATCAACATGTTCATCTTCTCAATATTTCCCCAATACTTTTCATACTTCTCCCTCATTCGCTTCGCCATCGAAACAAATATAACATCATCACTACTTTGCCACTGTTGTAGCAAGCCATCAACTAATCTCATGAAAGAATTTATTGGCAGTGACATATAGAGAACATGATATTCTGCATGTGAGCTCATAAAAGCTTTCAAGAAAACTCACTAAACACTTAACATTCTTCCAATCTTTTTCTGCAGGAACCCCATTGTTCTCAACAAGTTCAATAATGTAATTTGGATCATAAAGACGATATCTAGAGAAGGCTCCCTCAAATTTTTGTGCCACATCTAACATCAGAAAAGTTGAGTTCCATCTTGTGCTCACATTAAGACATGATAAAGTTTTACTTTCCATTCTTTCAAATTGAGCACAATTTCTGAAATTTGCTAACCTAGCAGGTGATTGCCTAATATATCTTACGGCATCCCTCACACGAGCAAAAAATAAATGAAATTCCTTCAACCCATCATGAACAATCAAATTCACAATATGTACAATGCATCTCATATGAATGTATTTGCATTTGGCAATTCTAGTTCCTCAACCAACAATCACTTTTTTCAAATATTCAACAGCAACATCATTCGAGCTAGCCTTATCAACTGTGATTATAGATACTCTATCAATTTCCCACTCACGCAGACAATTCTCAATAGCCATACCAATCGCTTCACCTTTATGACTAGTAATTGGACAGAAATTTAAGATCTTTTTTTGTAGCTTCCAATTGTCATCAATGTAATGAGCAGTAAGACACATGTAATTAACCCTCTGTATTGAAGTCCAACTATCAGTAGTAAGAAAAACCCTCTGAAAACTAGATTTGAAATATGCCTTCAACTTGTTTTTTTCATCAGAGTAAAGATCAAAACAATCCCTAGCAATTGTATGACGAGATGGAATGCGAAACCTAGGACATGCAACAGACATCATATGCCTAAAACCGGACATGCAACAGACATCATATGCCTAAAACCTTCATTTTCCACAAACTTGAACGGAAGCTCATCCACAACAATCATAAAGCAAACAGCTTTTCTAATAGCCTCTTCATCAAATTTCCAACAACCAAGACCCCTTCCCTTTCATTAGCCCCAGCATACAAAAGAGATTGTTGGGATTTTGATTGTACCTCAGGATTCAGAGAGCATGATCGACTATGAGCAAGGGCCGAACTTGTTCCATTGCTTTTTGGATCCGCTGCATATTCTTTTCCACAGTACTTGCACTTAGCCTTCTTGTTACCTTTCTCATCCTCAAACTTTATGAAATGATTCCAAACATTTGATCTTGGCTTCATTGATTTCCGCTTAGCAACTTCCCTTTTTTGTTTTGTTGCTCTCTTCGATTCTTTTTTATATTCTATTGTGGATGATGAACGAGGATTTGGAAGACCAATCTCTTCAACCGAATCATCTTCTGGGGAACTAATATCGGCATTTGGATCCATCATCTACATTAGAACACATGTAATAATCATTTACAAAACAAGTGAAGTGAATGCGTGAAGTGAATGATTAAATACAAACATCAAAATCAATGAAAAAACAATAAATCTATTAATCATTTAATCTTACATTGGCTGTAACTGATTCTTTTGTGGAAGCCGTTTTGAATGTCGAGTTCTACACTTCAAATACCTTGAAGAGCTTCCACTTTCCAGATTAAAAAAAATCTGTTTATACACAAACCAAAGTTACCAAACTATAAATCATCAACAAAATAAGCCGACATACAGTTACTACTAGGAATTGAATGGTTCAATGCCAGCACTTAGCCTTAATATTCTTTACCATTGATTTACCTGGGTAAGACTATTTAATCAAATTACCAACAAAAAAACCAAATATTCATGGAGCTCTTCTCATATATAAAATAAAAGGGTGTAATTAAGGGATATTTGGAGTATTAATAACATTGCCCATTAACGCACAGCACATTCATGAAAGTAGAAGCAGAGAACTTTAGCTTTGCACATTTGGCTCATTGAACATAAATAAACAAAAATCTTATTAACGAAAAAATTGAGTCTTTAGTGGCAGATTTCTTGAGCCCTATGCATTCATCAAAGTAATTTGAGTTCACAACACCTTAGTCTCGAATAAAAAAAACTCCTAATCAATAAAATGCAACCTAATTTCAGAGAACATATTAACCGAACTCACAAAAAAAATGAAAATAAAATAAAATAAAAAATCCAAGCTAAAATTTTACCTGACGCCGATAAGAATTTGCCGCCGCAAGGACCAGGACAGCCGGACGGGCAAAGCAGCAGAGCTGAGGCCGACACCGGCGAGCGGGGGCTGGGAGCTGCCTGAGCCTTAGGGCGAGTAAGCAGCGGCGGTGATTGATTGATTGCTGAGTGGGACTGTGGGAGAGTGGAGACGAGCGAGGCGAGCTGCGACCGACGGACCGAGAGTCCAAGACGGCGAGACGATCAGATTCAGATGAGCGCTGCGGCTCAACTCGCAAAGGGCCAGGGGCAGAACTGCAGAAGGGTGGGTTCAACTCGCAAAGGGCCAGGGGCAGAACTACAGAAGGGTGGGTACGGTGGTGGCGAGTGCGGAGTGCCAACTGCCTCAGTGCCTCTGCCCCCTCAATGCGACAATGCCTGCCTGTGGCCCTGTGCCGTGAATCCCGTGTAGACATTACAAGGGGTAAAGGGCCAAAGGCCCAAAGAGGATGAACCGGGTAGGGGTAGCTCAGCTGGGTAAGGTTTTATGGCCCAACATCAAGCAGAAAACGAAAAATGGGCTAAAGCCTAAAATATGTAATTCGGTTATTTCGGTTACCGAAATAACCGACTTATAAAATTGAAACCGAACCAAAACTGAAATTACCTTTATTCGGTTTTCACCGAAACTGAACCGAAATACCGAAATAACCGAACCGAATTTTCAAAATTTTTCGGTTTTTCAATTTTTTCGGTTTGACCCGAATAGTGATCACCCCTAGCCATGCGGGCTAAGTGGCTTCAATATTTCGAAAACATTCCACCTATTGTTTTAATCGCTTCTTTACTTGACCCGTATGTCAAATTAACAGGCACAACAACACTGCTTGAAGAAATTTTTCATACTTATTTAGAAATGTCTCATATAAATGTTTTGGCTATATCTGCTTCTACTTCCGAGTATTTGCATTCTTTATACAAGTTATATTGTGCGCGGCATTCGGATAAGGTAAGATCCGAAGCTCCTCAAACCGAGCCTCCAAGGAGATCAATCTCCTCAAGATTCAACCCGACCCTCCAAATGCTTAAACGACCCCGACCAATGACATCAGGATTAGCTGAGGTCGATGACTATCTCAACACATCGTTTGAGGCAAGCGACCTCGACATCTTGGAGTGGTGGAAACAAAAGAGATCAAGATTTCCGATTTTGTCGATAATCGCACAAGAGATTCTTGCTGTTCCAGTATCGACTGTCTCATCCGAGGTAGCGTTTAGTATCGGAAAACGGGTAATAACAAAAAAATGGTCAAGATTGACACCCGACGCGGTAGAAGTATGCGTGTGCAACCGAGATTGGGGCCTCGCAGCATTCTGGCAGCAAGACCAAAAGAGGTCGGATGAGGAGGTAATATCCGATATCGAGACTTGAATTTTTTTTTTTTCAATCATAAATGTAGTTTGTATTTGATCTGATTGTGCTATTCAGCACAGATCATAGGTTTATATTATTTATCATTTTCGGAACGTTTTTGCCATTTCAAAATGTAAGACTCATTCCGATTATTTATAAGTGACATTTGATTTTTTAACTTAATAAAACTTACACCGAATGTAGTGTTTTTTCTTAAAAATATTTATGACTTATATAATTAATAATGGTTCTATTATATATATATATATATATATATATATATTAAAAAACAAATAAAACCTGCCCTGCCCCGCCTTGGAACCTGCTCGGGAACCGTCCCGCCTACAACTGGGCCGAACCTGGTCCACAGGACCCAGGACCAGGACAGGACGGTCCTACCCGGTTCCCACCTCTACCCACAAGTGTCGATGTCCCACCCGGCAACTACACTAGCTATTGGGAATGACTTCATTATTTATTTATATGTTGAGTAGTTTGTCTTCCATCGTAAAATACTTCCCCTATTCTTTGAGAGTTAATTCTTCTCCCCCACAAAGTACAATCTATATACATTTTCACTGCCAGATTTGGAAACCTAACCCTTTCTCCAACTTTTTTATTTTTTTATTTTTAATTTTCTTTCATTTCAACCAATTGTTTTATGACGGAAAGAATCAATAGATGTTGCCAATTAACTAGAGAAAGAAAAAGGTGATGGACGATGACTCCATGAAGGAGAGAGATGAACTCACATTATTGCTCCAAACACTTGCGTTATAAGTAGTGGGATGAACCAAATACTTAAGAAATTTTCACTCAATTTATTTTGACTTAAGTCAATTGATTTTAAAATAACTTAATTTTATTTTTATATTTTTTTAATTAAAATTAATTTTAATTAAAAATTAATATTATGCAGCTATAATAATCCATTGAAAATTTAATTTTTTTTAACATTACTAAATTTTTATGAATTTTTCTAGTTTAAAAAATTAAAAAAAATCATAAAAATTTAACAACATCATAAAAATTATTTTCAAATAGATTATTACATCTACATAATATTAGCTAGTAAATGAAATTAGTCTCAGGCAAAAAAAATATAAAACTAAAAATAAGTCAGTTGACTTAAATTAAAACGAATTGACTCTTTGAAGGAAGAGCTACCCATTTACTCTTACTAGTACCTAAAATCAAATGATCCATTTATTTGAGGAGCGCCTAGATGTAGTATTTTGCTTAGCTTTGAAAAGGGTGTAGAAGTCAATTCTTGACATAGGCAACTTCACATGATGATAAGATGTTAAGTTGAGATAAAATCACTTAAACAGTTAAATTTAAGACCATATGTAAAACTAGAGGTAGAAACGGGTCAAGCCTCTTATCTAACGGTTCGAGTTCAAGTTTGAACTCGATATTTTTTGTTACGAATTGAGCCTAATGAGATTTGAGCCGAGTTTCAAGCTTTATTATAAGTTTGAACTTTAAACATGCCGTTCAACTCGATCTTTTATCAAGCCTAATGAGTTTAATATTTTTTAATATAAAAACTAAATTAATTTTATTTTTAATATTCCTAAACCGTAAATTTTCAATTTTTATTCCTTAAAATGAGCTCGAACCTTAAATTGAGCTTAAACATTGAATCAAATTTTGAGCCTGTTGAGCCACCAAGCTGAGTCTGAACATTTTTTAGCTGAGGTTCAAGCCCCATTTTCTAAGCCCGAGCCTGAGATGAGTCAATCCTTAAAAAGTCAAGCTTTAAGCCTAAGGTGTTCAGGTTTAGCTCGGCTCGTTTCTACCCTTATGTCAAACTAAACCCCCTTATTGACAATGAATCTAGTTGTGAGAATCCCATACTTGGAAAATACTTCTACATAGTTGACAACACTAGTAGAAATATGATTTATAAGATTATTATTTAATACATGACAGTAGTCACTACAAGTGATCTCAACTACTATAAACTATTTTAGAATATTTATTTACGCATGAAGGTGATACCATCCACAACCTAATCAGAGCCATATCTCCCGATAAATACCATTATATTTTTTATAACATAATACAATTTTTACTACACTATCATTTTATTCCAAAGAATCGCCTTTGCCTAGCCCTGTTCTGCATTTACCTAAGCGTCAAAGTACAGTCGCAATTTTGGACTACTCCAATAATGCAATGCAACTTAGTTCCAGAGTGGGATTCGGGGAGAAAGACATCTGCCTTTTCACTATTTTGCGGATACAGCACTTCCGTTGTAGTCTAGTTGGTTAGGATACTCGGCTCTCACCCGAGAGACCCGGGTTCGAGTCCCGGCAACGGAATTTTTCTTTTGGGGTTGTTGTGTCAATATTTTTGTTTTTGTGGGGCGCTAGCAGTCAAAAAACCACAGGCCTACCTTACGTTGTTCGAAACTTCTCAAACGTTCCGTTCCCAGTTTATGTGTTTTTTTTTTTCTGCCCTTTTTGAAGGCTTTACCAGTTCAGTTTGTCCCTCTTCCGGGAACGCAGAACAAATGTTCCTAATTTGCAAAATCTAGGGTTAATTCCGATGTCGATAGGTACGTTTCTGCTGAGCTCGAACCACTCCTCAATACCTTAATTGGATTTACAGATTATTCTGGTCTAGCAGTACTGTTCTTGCACCTGGATAGGGATGTAATGCGCTCTCTACAAAACCATGTAGTTTTGGGCTAGAAAATCCTACCTTTAGTTTTTTTTTTTTGAGTTTTGTTCTGCCGTGTTGGAGTTCATCACTTCGTACAATTGAAAGGATTTTGCTCATATCATCCTTCTTGTATTTGACTATGGCATGGACAAGCGGAAGTGCGAATTTTATCTTTTCTCGTTGCGGTTAATGAAAATTTTATCAATTAGGATAGCGAGTTGGATTACCATGATTCTCTGTATATGAACACGTTCTACTTTAGCCTATTGGACTGGGGACTTAGCTTGCTCGCGCTAGTTTTAGAAAAGACTCTGTTATAGTGTGAAGCATCATGAAACTTTTTCGTGCTATGTTGTTTTGCTCTGAGGATTTTGGCATGCTAAACTTTGACCCATCAATGCTGGCGTGAGATTGATTTATTTTGGCCCTTGACATGCGTCCTTAGTTAAGAAGTTGGTGTAGCACCAAGAAATCGTTGTTTAATGTCCGCTGCTATTGAGCTTTTTGCTGTGGGTTTTTGAGTTTTTCCTCTGTTTACTTCTGTTCAATATAGGAGCCTGTCAATTGTTTTATGGCCAACTATAATGCTGAATACAGTTGGATCGAATATTTTTCCCTTGTGTGTAATTAATTTGTCCCCTTCCTTACAAATGCCCCTCAATCACAGTCTGGGAAATCTGGTTTTTTCTTGAATAGATGTATGGGAATTGTGTTTGGATCGCATACTTGCAAATGTATTGAGGTAGCGCCTTATGTTTTGATGGATTTGGTGAAATTGATCTGTGATGCCCGTTGAATTTTTAGATTTTGAAGATAGCCTAATGGGCAGGCTTCTGGAGAAAGATCATGTCTTTGGCCTTTTTCCAGTTTATGACGTGATATTTGGTCCTTTCTCTTCTTTACCTCACTGATTTTGTGTTCTGTTTTTAGCCATGGATGCAGGAGATGACACCACAAAAGATTCTATGTCCCCTATTATTCTGGAAGCTTTGGCATCTAATAGAAACGAGGAAAAGCTTTCTCCTGAGGATTTAGCTTGGGTTGACTCTTGCATTGTTAAAGATCCTGAACTTTTGGAGCAAAATTGGGAATCTTTAAAGAAAGCCCTACTAGAGATCGTTGACATTGGAGCAGAAGTACTCAACCCTTCTGCTACTAGCTGTTGTGGTCCTCCCAGCGTAGATGATATTAAGATGTTTTCTCACAGCGAAGAGGCAAAAATTGCAAACCTGGAAGGACATGGTGGCAATTTTGCCGCCCTTCCAGCATATGAAGAATTAGTTGAAGAGGGAAATGTTATACCCTTCAAGAAAGAAATTGGCATTTTATTGCAAGCTGAGGAAAATGAGATGCCAACTTATCACAGAGATCCTTTCCTGCGTACTTTCAAGGAGGAAGAGAAGGAAGGTCCAGTGGTTAATTCAGGATCAGAACTTGATTCCACAACAGATGAGACAAGACTACCGACTGAAGATATCTTCAGAGTGTGGGATTTAGATATCCCATCTGAGGAAGCTGATCTTGCAAAACAGTTAAATAAGGCACTTGAAGAGACTTCCTTCAAATCTTTTGATGATTCTGGGGCATGGAAAGATCCAAATGAAGAGTCAATTGATACTTTAATTGCAGGTTTAGGAGATTTAGCACTAAATGATAATTCTAGTAGAGTTTAGTTATCATGGTCTTGCAGGTATTTATATTCCACAATCAAAGTCTTGTATGCCATGTATCCTACTGAAGAGCCCCTGGGATTATTGCTTCCAAAGATTAGGAGCTAACAACCTGAGTATATCAATCTTGGATCAAGTTCTGAGTGTTGCAAACAAGAAAGTTGCAGCAAGATCAGCTTCTAGGCTTTTACTGGGGATTTCGGACAGCATGAGAACAAAACAGTTGTAATATCCTTTGTGATTTTTTTTCCCAGGTTATATAATTCGCAAGTGATAAGAAAATGAATGGTGAGAATCAAATTTGTTCCCCAGATAGTGTGGAGGCTAACCCTGGTAATATCAGGGTAAAATTTTCTTGGTAATTTTCAGGTGCAATTGATTTTTCCGTTTTGCTTCATTTTGGGGTGCAATTGATGCAGCGTTCTGTTTGTATTTTTTCCCCCCGCCGATTCTTTGTTGGTATTCTGATTTCGTAGTACTAGGTTTCCTGAACCATAAATGCAGGACAGAAAAAGATACTACAAAATAGCGAAGTCAAACTGCTATTGTTCTATCTACTTCAGTTGTAATAAGTAACCCCCGATGCTCTGAAATCGAGCCTTTTTACTCATTCAAAAGATGGAATAAGGAAAGAGAGAAACCCAGTGCACCCATTTGGCTACATGCTGCGCAAGGGATATAGCCCCCTTTTCTTTTTCCTTTGTTTACTTTTTGGTTTTCTGGATTCGAGAAGAATCTTGAGTGCTATTTATGATAAGTATTTGTTATCATACAATTGTTTTTTTTCTTATCACGTTGTTCCAGGTCCATAAGTCAGATTTATTATTATTCACGGTCTGTAGTTGTCATATTTTTATACTAGGAGATTACAGGGGAACTCAAACCCTCAATCTTGCCCGTTTCAACTATGCCATATTACAAAACATATTACTATTAAACATGTATAAGTCCAACAACATGACATAAAATAAATCTTTGGTCTTTGGAACTCTGTTGACTCAAGCATTTAGTTCCTGAATTATGACTCGTGTACTTCTGCTTCCTCTAACTTTGGACAAAAGGACACATTACCTCTATAATTTAGGAGCTTGATCTACTTGACGTTAATTCTGTCAAATTTCTTATGGTTCCTAGAGTTTCTTCAATTATTGTTCCAATTTCACAGCTTACAAACATATGAGATTGAATTCATCTTGCTTCATTAGATCGTCGCAGCAACCCCTACAGCTAACGGATAATCTTTGTACTAGTAACCCCCATCACCAATACCCGCCCCCAACCACTGTGTGCATTGCCGATGCAGCCTGCTTTCGGGTAGTCCAACCAATTCCAGTTCTAGCCTCACCAATCTCACTCGTCGTCGTCACCTCCTTCGCCTTGATTCCTTCTCTTTCAACTAACTACTGCCAATGGCAGCGGCTGTAGTTGATATACCAGCGCGAAAATTACCAGTGGAGACAGGGAAAGCTCGAGTCGTTGTGGCAGTCGGAGCAACAGACAACAGAGGGATAGGCGACATAGAGGTGGAAGATAGGAAAATGAGTTGGGGACAAGAGCATATATGGTAGATGGTAAAATATAGGGTACAAAAAAAAAAGAAGCTAGGCGGCCGGGCATGAAATTTTCCTTTTTGCTTATGGTTAGTCAACTAGCATGCCTCAAAAGAGTTAATTCATCTACCTTTTTGGATGAGAGACGAAAAAATAATTTAAGTTGAGATAAAATGTTTTTTTTGTTGTGCTTTTCGGTACCAAGAAAATGTTGTGCTATGACTTGAAAGCATTATGAGCAATTTTTAGTCTGTTTTTGGCACAATGATAGTCTATGGATAAACGATGACATGAATCATGGAAGTATTGTTCATTAGGTTTGATGCAAATAAAAACCTTTTGAGTTATTCAAAACCACAAAACATGTAAGCATGGCCCCCACAACCTGATGTTCAGCCTACGTGGCATTAAAAATCTATAGGACACGCTGACCTGGCATGCTGCCAACCGTTGACATGGGGCCAAAAGAATTTCATCAAAATCTAGTCATTGAACAAGGACCATTAACGCCAACAAAGAGATTAGCACCTCGTTTCAGATTCACTCCCCAAAGGCACCTCCAAAAAACAACTCAACTGTGTCTCCGAACGTGATGCATTTGTCCAAACCATAACCTGTGACATAATGAAACGTATCAAAGATGCCATTTTTTTTTCTTCCAAGCTCCTTGTTTAAATTTTTATTTTTTACGAGGTGGCTATAAAACCGTCCATTTCAGCCACGTATGTGACCTGCCAAATGTGCAAGTTATCATCCACGTGGCCGAGTGCTATTGACGGAGTCACAAGAGCCGCAAATGCGCCATCAGCGGGCAATTATAAGGCACACCGGAGAGCGTGCATGTGCGTCGAGGAGACCGCAGACAGAAGATAAGACATAAGCGTGCCCAGGAGCTTGCTTGCTGTAACCTTAGCCTCTCGTAAACAATGGCAGCAACTTCAGCCACTCTGCTCAAGTCATCTCCGGTGCTCGAAAAGTCCGAGTGGTTAAAGGGCCAGCCTCTCCGCCAGCCCTCCACCTCCCCCCTGCGGTGCCGCTCGCCCTCGTCTTCCGCTCTTACCATCCGCGCCAGTGCCTACGCCGATGAGCTTGTTAAGACCGCCGTAAGTTCTATGAAAATGAAACCCACGCGTCAGTTTGCTCTTATCTTTATAAATTAAGTTTTGGTGAAGTCCCTGTCTTTGTTTTCTGGGTGTGATGTAGAAAACTGTGGCCTCTCCGGGGCGTGGGATTTTGGCGATGGACGAGTCGAATGCTACATGCGGGAAGCGACTTGCTTCAATTGGGCTAGAGAACACTGAGGCCAACCGCCAAGCATATCGTACCCTTCTCGTTTCGGCGCCCGGCCTCGGTCAGTACATCTCTGGTGCCATCCTCTTCGAGGAGACTCTTTACCAATCCACCACCGGTGGTAAGAAGATGGTTGATGTTCTTGTTGAGCAGAACATTGTCCCCGGAATCAAAGTCGACAAGGTAACTTAACTTTAGGTACTCAATTAGGAATCGATCAGAACCATAGACTGTCACCAGGTTGGTTGCAAATGTTTGATGGGAACGTGTATACATGTAGGGTTTGGTGCCACTTCCTGGTTCAAACGGGGAGTCTTGGTGCCAGGGTCTTGATGGCCTTGCCTCTCGCTCTGCTGCTTACTACCAACAGGGTGCTCGTTTCGCCAAATGGTGCAAATTCCTTTATCCTAAAATATTTTCTCGTTAATTATTTAATTAGTTTACGTACTACTACTAAGGGGAGAAGCTTAGTACTCTGCCCTTGTAACAAATTCTGATCTTGTGTGTGCAATAGGCGCACAGTTGTGAGTATTCCCAATGGCCCATCTGCCTTGGCTGTGAAGGAAGCTGCTTGGGGCCTCGCACGCTACGCCACCATCGCTCAGGTAAGAGGATACAGAAACCACTGCTGACTGTGTAAAACTGAATGGTGTGTGTATGTTTAGTTCCTCCGAGGATGTGATTAGAGGAACTTAAACTTTTGGTACCTGTCATGATTAATGTTGCAGGACAATGGACTGGTCCCTATCGTGGAGCCAGAGATCTTGCTTGATGGTGAGCATGGAATCGATAGGACTTTCGAGGTCGCTCAGAAGGTCTGGGCTGAGGTCTTCTACTACCTGGCCCAGAACAATGTCTTGTTTGAGGGTATCCTTCTCAAGCCTAGCATGGTCACCCCCGGGGCCGAGTGCAAGGAAAAGGCCACCCCTCAACAAGTTGCTGAGTACACCCTCAAGCTCCTCCACAGGAGAATCCCCCCTTCTGTCCCTGGTATCATGGTAACTTCCCTAACAATCTCTCCACTTTCAACCATTTTCAATTCCTGTGCTCACCATCAAATGCATGTTGTGACCAAATGGACCCTAGTGATGCGGACCTTTTCTTATTGTTATGTGTTTTATAGATTGATCTCTTGCTGGGGTTTTCAACTCTTTTTCTACTTTTCAGCTTCTAAAATTCATAGTGAAATTGTTTGGCTGTACCGTGGTTGGGTTGGGGTCTCAGTTACTGATTAGAAGTTTTTGCATTGAGCAGTTCTTATCCGGTGGGCAATCTGAGGTTGAGGCCACCCTCAACCTGAATGCCATGAACCAGTCTCCGAACCCGTGGCACGTGTCCTTCTCCTACGCCAGGGCTCTCCAAAACACTTGCTTGAAAACATGGGGAGGCAGACCCGAGAATGTGAAGGCAGCTCAGGATACTCTGCTCGTCCGTGCCAAGGCTAACTCCCTCGCGCAGCTGGGCAAATACACTGGGGAGGGAGAATCAGAGGAGGCCAAGAAAGGCATGTTCGTGAAGGGCTATGTCTACTAGGCTGATTTTATAGTAATCTGAGGAAAGACATGATGGAGAGGTCCTGGATGTGTTATTTCTCTCGTGTTTAGTGCTCGAATCTCTATAGATACTGCAGGCTCTTTTTGTTTGTGATTACGTGCACCTTTGTAGCCACTTAATAAACTTATTGCCAATGAGATCAGTTAATGTTTATGGCCGTTTAAATGTTCTAGATGCACATAATTCTTTACGATTTTGCAGCTTGGTATGACAGTTTTAACTAGTTTATCATTAACATTAACTGTAGGATCCACATAGATTTAAAACAACCAATTAAGTATATATTTTCGCTTGTCCCTCTACAAGTATATTTTCACAAAGGGTGTTGTATTTGCACGTGGTTTGGGGTTTTCGATTACCAATTTTTCTTAATTTTGAAGCCATGGACATTAACTTAACGCATTGCATTGAAGTACAGGGTCAAGTACTCACTAGAATCATACAGTGGTTTTCCACTGATTTCAATGAAAGTTGTTGCAATCTAAGCAAGTACTCACTAGAATCATGCAGTAGTTTTCTACTGATTTTAACAGAAGTTGTTCCAATCAAAGTCGAAAAAACTCAACCTTTGTGCATCCAAATCCAAAGCCAACCTTCTTCTATTTTCGAAGAATACGTTTCTTTCATGTTGGAGAAAGCCCCTATTATTATTTTTTAACTCTCAAACTCGTACTCAGAAAATTACTGTAATTGTAATTGGAAACGAATATTAGTAAGCCCACACAACTTCTTTAGCAACAACTAAAGCCTTCACCTAGTACTTTAAACTTGTAATTGTTATCAGGAGATCCAAGATTCAATCTTTTGCTCCCTTCGCCTGTAATATCCCTTAACCTTCGTGAAAATTTTTGTGACTTCTAATGTCGATATATAACCACAAGTTTCACAACTCGATCACTTAACTAAGTATTGGATTTGGATTGTCACATGGCCTCCCTCCATGTAAAAACACACACACACACACACATACACACGCGCGCAACTTCTTTAGCAATTCGCCAATTGGGAAATAGTATATTCAAAGACATCTTTTACTTTCTGTGATTGAATTGAACATGAGAATTTCTTACACCGACAAATTTTTTGAAACTATTGCAATGATTGAAAATATTGTCGCTTTTTGGAACTCTCGCAATAATTGAAAATATTGTTGCTAAACGAAAAATCAAGTTAATTAAAAGCAACAGGGTCTTGTGTAGTGTTGCTGTCTGCTTGTTTCTGTTGTTTTGTCCTTTCTGGGCGCTCAAATTCGGATCTCTCAATACAGTTGATGTAAAGATTTCTCTACCATGCTTGTGATCAGAAAGTGTTAGAACAACCATTAAATTGGATCATGAAGTGTAAAAGAACGTGATCCACATCATTGAATTTAGCCATTCTTGTTGATTTCATATTATCAGGAAAATCTAAGCTTAAATTCCCACTCCCCTCATATGTACCTTAATGAAAAAAATTCAATGTTACAATTTTAAAGCTTTTAGAAATGTTTGTCATGCCCTTTCACTGAAGGCATATATAAAAGTAACCTTCAGCGACAGAATGAGCATAATTTCTGAAGACCTAACATAACTACGCAACCCATGAAAACAAGGCAAAATCACTTCGTACAGATCAGAGTTCACGTTTTGCGTCACTCCTAAGAGAGATATCAGTAGATTGACAGAACACATGGCACATATAAAATGCTGAACCGGAACCAGTGATAATACTTTAACAGAAGCTACCCTACAGTTCCACCGATATGAAATTAAATGATAGTACATTATACCAAACAGCATTCATGCATTAGATCAACAGAAAGTGAAGGTGCAGAAATTTCGTTCATGTCAGAAATTAGGCATTCAAGAAGCATTGATTATTTGCGCCAAACTGATATAAAATAGCCATGATGAACTTCCCTGGATTCATACAATATATTCTCTCCACAACATATGGGGCTTTATACCTCAGGGAAAGCTAAATTTAGTTACCTATACATCAGACATAACCAGCAACTCTGTTTTTCTCCCGTGATGCATTCTTCTAAACCTTGTCGTAGCCAGCTGCACATCATGAACAGCAAAGCAGGAGCTGCCATCATTAATGGGTGCAAGGTACAGAAGGCAGTCATATGAGATGCGCCCATCTGAAAGAAAAATAATATGTTCTAAGAATCCAGAACCTCTTCAATCACATTAAATTGCACACAAATAGAAAAGGTAACTAGGTTGGTTTTAATATGCACCACTGTTTTGCTCATGAAATAGAACCGGAGAAAAAATTGCAGGCTCACAGCAATGCTATAGATACAATGCAAGTATGGCTAGGAGAGGCCATCTTAGTACCTTACTTCTCAGGCTCCCTTTTGAAGGATCCATCTGGAACCACACATGCAGAATCATCATGATTGTTTGCGCTTGAAGCATCTCTTCCCTGTTCCTTGAACATAAAGCAGTTATCATATTAATCACAGGTTTAGAAGCATCGAGACAGTAATTGTGAACATATCTAACCAGGGAAAAGGTTGGATGAACTCATGGAAGAGGCCATACATGATTCGTCGAAGGTTGCCCACGTACTCGTTGAGGTTTTGAATTTAGATCGATCAATTTATTGCCAATTTTTCGATCACTATCAGCA